>JACXGK010005532.1:0-32634 GCA_016801125.1 Novumbra hubbsi | reverse complement strand
ATTGGGGAGGCCTGTGTTATCTGTTAGGGATTGGGGAGGCCTGTGTTATCTTTTAGAGATTGGGGAAGGCCTGTGTTATATTTTAGGGATTGGGTGAGGCCTGTGTTATCTTTTAGAGATTGGGGAAGGCCTGTGTTATATTTTAGGGATTGGGTGAGGCCTGTGTTATCTTTTAGGGATTGGAGGAGGCCTGTGTTATATTTTAGGGATTGGGGGTCAATACTATTAGCATAGCACCTATTGGGAATGTGATTTCCATAGGCTTTTAACGATAGAACTACCGCATACATCCTATAAGGATATCTAGGACATCCATGTTTATAACTAGGAAGTGTGTACATGTGTTCCACGGGCTTACTGTTGTTCAGTCTTTCTGTTGGTACGTTTTGGCCATGGACACGTGTTATCTCCTACATTCCAGGGTGTTTTACACCAAGTGAAGTTGTGTAATGATACCGAACTACCGGTAACTGTATTTAAACCTACACAGAAGTCAACGTCTTTCTACAGGATTGTGTGGTTAATTCATAGAAATGCAATAATAATACCTTTGTGAGAAAGGGCAACATGTAATAATGTGAAGACTTAACGATGTACCATAGATAGTATATTTTATCCATGATTAAAATGTTTCTAATACATTAACTTTAAAATTGATGTAACATAAGAGGTAAAAGACTTGCACATTCTTTTATGTTGTTGACGTCTATCCCATTGTACTGTGTTGTTGATGGATCTTTAGTTTTTAGAACAATAATGATAATATTAAGTCAATATCAATATAAAATTTTGGCCACTGCTTGTGGAAACCTGCCTTAAAATTTAGTATTGATAGCTGATGACCGGTTTTACTGAATAATTTGTGTAAAAATATCAATTCCCGATATCCGTTGTACCACTGTAAATGTAAATTTGTAATTTGGGAGGAAGAGAGAAATGTATGAACCAATAAAGTAAACCAACGACAAAGATGGCGTTTCCTTTAAATCCGCTTTATTTTCCTGGCCGGTAATTAAGTCTCGCCAAGGAACCGTGTCCTTATCCTTGGCCTTTCAGGGCCTGGGTGTCCTCTGCGTTTGGGGGAAAGCACAGGTGGGTCTGGGCCTCGACACCCCTCAGGGTGTAGCGGTTGTGGGGCAGCTTCTCGGGGTCCACCCCCCTGGCCACCTCCCAGCTGGGCAGGGTCAGGGGGGACCAGGCCTCTCCCCCAGGGCTCTGTCGACACGCACCGAACCACGAGTTCTGAAGAGAAACACGGGGCGTGGACCACACAACGGGACCGGTTATTGAGAAGTGCGAGGATCCCCATGCATAGGTTGTCATGGGCGGACGGGCGTGTGTGACAGTAGATTCCGTCCAACTCATGACACCCTATGTACCATGGGATCCCAGTAGCCTGTCTCCGGTAGGGTACCTCACTCTGCCTGATCCAGCTCCGCTCCAGTGTGTTGCCGTGCTGTTGGCTGAGCGCTGCGGCCTGGTTCAGGAGGGCCCGGGACAGGGCCCGTTGACCCGTCAGCAGGTACAGGTAGGCCCGGAGGTGCAGTACACGTGGCTCGAACGTCCTGTTGGTTGAGTACTTACAACTGAACTCTGAGAAGTGCTGCGTAAAAGACAACAGATGAAACAGAGAAGTTGTTATCCCGGTTGGCTTAGTTAGGGTGCGTGAATTTGTGTGTGTGTGTGTGTGTGTGCAGACCTTCTGTGTGTTCCTGTAGATGGTGTGGATGTGTTTGTTGTGTTCCACAAGGGCCTTTCTGAACAGCAGCACCTGACACTCCAGCAACATGACCGTTCCGCTGGCGGCCTGGATGGGTGAGGGATTCTGCTGAGCAACTCTCCAGGCCTTGGTGTAGAATAAACATGCCTTTTCCCAGTCAAACATACGGGAAAACCTAGGCAGACACACACACACACACGCTGATGAAGATTAACAAAAGCAATTTTCCGAAGTAAATAAAAAAGGATACGTTTTGTCTCAGTCGAGAAACTCGGTTTAACAGATGTGAGACACACACACGTGTGTGTTTACTCTGTTATTTCAATAGGGACAACGATTGTCAGGTCTTACAAAATCCTGCTCATACTAATCCTAATCTTAATCCTAAATTGTTGCACTTTTTGCCTGCCTGCACTTTTTGCCTGCGCAGTATTTTACTTTACTGATAGACTCATCCTCTCTGAGAGGCTGTTTTTATACATAATCATGTTACTGACCTGTTGCCAATTAACCTAATTAGATTTCTTTTAGCATTACATAACGTTTACAATCTCCTGTTGTCCGTCCCAGCTTTTTTGTTTTGTTGCTGGCATCAAAGTGGGTATATATATTTTTCAAAGAACAATAACAATTCTCAGTTTCAACATTTGAAATGTGGCCTTAGCACAGTTGTCTACTAAATATAGAGTTTTGTTGATTTGATCGTTGCATTCCGTTTTTCTATACGTTTACACAGCATCCCCACTTTTTTAGAAAGAGGGTTGTAGCTAGGTTAGAAAAACACAAAAACACACACGCACAAGCCAATTATAGTAGAGTTGACTAGTACAGCTTGGGGCTGCATTAAGTAGGTCATAAAACATTGTGGAATCCTCAGCAAGAAATATGTTATGTAGAACAGAAATGCTTCTGAGACTTGCAGGACAGAATAGTCTACTCCTTGTTGGCCCGATTCCGACATTTCATCGGATATGATATCAAACAGTTGTGGCTGAAGGATATATCTGGGGAACAGGCTCCTTTTGAAAGACTTCGATTGGCTGATTCCTCCCTCTGGTTGGGCATTGGCTGATCACTATTTAAGGCCTGGTTAGGCATTGGCTGCTCCCTCGTGATGAATAATTGGATCATGCGGAAAATTCAACTAGTTCATCCCCAGGAGGGATCAGCCCATAAATAATGTGGAAATTAACTTCTTGAACATGTATTATGCCTCAATGGCTCTGCTCCTGCTGGAACAGATGTTATAATAGCGCCATGGATACACAGATGAGACCTCTATTTCTATAGACTTTCCGTGTATAGAGTTTCATTCTACACAAGAGACACACTACAGTAAATGGAGAGAACAAGATAGTAAGCAAATCAATACATATTTAAAAATGTTCTTTTATAGATATATACGCATATATAGGTCATTTAATTGTTTTGCCTTATTCACAGAGGAAAGCAGTATGTGGAATTGCTACACCGTCAACACTTCCACGTCAGCCCACTCACCACAGAGCCAGAGCAGAGAACAGGCTCATCATGAGACTCTGTTCAGCCACCAGGTTGGCATCTGACTGGCACGCCTCCACAAAGGCGTGGCACTCCTCAAAAGGACGGATGGCGAAGCCTGGATCACAGAACCACCGTTGCGGTAAAGGCCGTCCGTGGAACACGGGGTGTTGGGAAAAGAAGAGTGAAACCAACACTGACGTAACCAAAGGGGGTGTTTGTCGTTGCAACAGGCCAGCAATTTGGTTACTGGAGTTACGGCCACATTTCCTTCATGTCCTAGACATCTGTGGCGTTGTGGCGTTCCACGGAGACCTCCTACTTGCCTGAGTAGAGCAGGAAGTGGAGGCATCCGGCGTAGAAGCATCCTTTAGCCACGCCGTTTCCCCGGTGCTCCTGGTCCAACAACAGCTGGACACACTCGTCATATCTGAGTGATAGTCCTCCACGTCACAGGAGGCCCGCGCACACGCACACACACACACACGTGCGCGACACAGGAAACTAAACACCGATCCCTCACCTCTGTGTGAACATCAGGGGTGTGTGAAGGACAGCGAGCGTCCACGTGTCCCGGCACGGGGGCTGCGTCAGCTCGCCGATTGTCTCCGCCAGGAAGCCTGAGATGCCGCACATTCTCTCAGTGGTAAAACATGTCACACCGTTTCACACTGTTTCTCTGCTCATCTACCCTTAAATCCCCAAACCAATGCAACACACACACACACACACAGACTTGTCACCGTAACGGATGGAGTCGTGCAGGGCTCCCGAGCACAGCTTGACGACGGCCAGGGTGCGTACGAGGTGGCCGGCGAGGGTCAGGCCCTCCCGGGCGTCAGACGGCTCGGGGAGGGCGCCACACAGCACCCGCTGGCAGTGCCCACGCTGGGCCTCCCGGCCACTCAGCTGGCAGTACAGGAGGTGGTCAACGCAGGAGAAAGTGATCTGGGCGGAGGAGAGCACGTTAACCGTGGGAGATGATGATGGTGAAAGAGGAGTACTCCCTCAGAAGGCTCGGCACAGTGTTTCTCAATTTGCTGTGTGGTCCGGCTACAACCAGAGAAGCAGAGGGTGTGTCCACCTTGGACTCCTCGGCTGTTTGCCGGGCAGAGTTCCTCTCCATGGTGATGGCGAGGGATGCGTTTAGCGCGCTCTGGGGAGTCCTCCGTGCGCATCTGATCTGCCACAAATAGGACAGACAGCAGATCTGCTGGTGTAGGAATGCTTGCTTCCTTTCCCTTTGGACCACACAGGGGTACACGAGACACAAACAATAGAAATATAAACAGCTTTAAAACGTATATAGCATATTTTATAGTTTAGGTAAAAAAGAATTTGTCATTGTTGTAGGTGCTTGTTGATTGCAGAACAAACCCGGGGCTGCTGAGGGTCCTGGATCTGTAATGTAGACTCTTTATCTTCTCATAGAGGTACTTGACAGACATTACTACAGGGTTCGTTGGAAGGCGTCTTCCCAGAATCCTCAGGGCACTGGCAAACATGCTCTCGGCCTCTTTGATTTGTCCCATGTTGTACAACACCTGTGTGTTAAAAACAAATTAACCTTTGAGAAAATGGTTATGTGGAATCTTTATGTGTCATTTTTCGACAAGGCACAACTCTTACTTCTCCCGTGAGACGGAAAACACAGGCTCTCTCAAAGCTGTTGATTTTGACCTTGACTTTGGAGTCGGCAGTCTCAAAGGCCGGATTGCCCGCTTTAAGATTGTCCAGTATGATTTTGGCTTCGTTCAGATATGACAGGGCCTGTAAATGAGGGAAGGCATTTGAGTACAAGAGCAGACGGTTCAGAGGAGAAGCAGGTCGGTCCACACACACCTGGAGGTTCTTAGAGAGGGAGGCCAGGCCTGCAGCCGTCTCCAGGAGGTAGAAGAAGGTTTTGGGCACATCGCCGATGCCCATGCAGTGATGCACCATGGGACACAGCAGGCCTTCCACCAGCTGCGGGCACCTACACCTCCCGGTTCCGTCCGCTCTCCTCCTGTAGTCACGTACCGTGGAATCCAGTTTCAACAGAAACGTGTCCTCCTCTCTGGCACACACACACACACACACAGTGAGCTGACTGGGATACTGGCTCGCTGTTATACGATCATGGAGGTAGAGGTGTCACATTGTACCTGTTAGGCTGCAGAGGGCTGACCTGGCTTGGTGATACTTTCTCTGAAGGGTACAGAGCAGACCAACAACACACCAGATCATGACACTGAGCCAATGCCAAGACCGCTTCGCATGTCGCTAACACACTGCTCCAGTACACAGCAGGTCAGCCGAGTAGTAACTTAAAACAAGATTGTGGCAACGCCTCAACACCACAATGGCTAATCGCTCACTCTTTCGGGGCCTCGGTTGGCCTCGCTGCCCTGTGAACATAGCCTCTCCAGACTCTTGGACGTTCGGCAAACCGGGGTGGATCTCGATGGCGCTGTTCCCGACCGCCGCCCCGTGGCCAAAGACAAACTCTCGGATGCCGCAGGCCCGGCACAGACGGGTTCGCCCGAGCAGGAAGGCAGCGCACTTCTGGTGGACTTCCCTCTTGGGTTCCTCCAGCCACAGGTCGTAGGCGGTCTCCCGGACCAGGGCGGAGCGGAAACGCAGTGCCTTGCAGCGCCACACCCCGCCCACCGAGGCCGCGCAGGAGGCGGAGGCCACTGCAGGAGGCGGCGGGGGGGGGGGGACACAAGGAACGGGTGGGGAAAAGGAGAAAGAGAGGTGGAACGGACGATTTGGATGGAGGGAGGTAGAGAGCGGAGGACGGTGGAGGACTTTTAAAGATGTCTTTCTAATTGCCTCGGAGGTCCGGCATCCAGCAGCAGACCCGGTCTCACCTCCACGGACGTCCTCTCGGCTGTCCCGCTCACAGTAGCAGCTGAGCGCACCCCAACCCTCCGGCGGCCGGGTGAGCTGCCTGGGCGCAGAGCCGCACTCCAACGTGGACGACTCGAACAGGGAGGTGAGCGATAGGTTCAGCTTGTCCGGGCCCTCCGCCTCCGGGAGGATGTGGACGAGCATCTCGGTGGAGACCGTGTGGCCGATGACGGAGGCGCACTTCACCACCATCTGGTCCGCCGGCTGCAGTTGGTCCAGCCGAGCCAACGCCATGCCTGAATGTATATGACGTCAGTCAATGGTATATATTCCATCTCTTAGCTTATAGTCCCGGCCATGCTGGAAAACACTGCTGATCAAGTTCACTTCACAGACAAACACCAAATGAGATGACGTGGTTTCCCTTTGCACAGGACCTTTCAGTGTCAGCGGGATGGGAATTTCGTGAAACTTGGCAGCTTCTCCGACGCGACAGATGAAAGTGCGGTCCCTCGATACTACCAGGGGGGCGATCTTGCGGAATTTCAACGTGGATGCCTTGGGGGCCCCTGGAACATTAAAACAGTGTTACCAGGGTGTAGACAATAACACCACCCACACGGTTTCACACAATCTAGGTGGTGTAACTTCTGGTCCTAATGGGAGATCAGTGAACATGTTTTCAGTTCAACAACTCACTGGTGGGGATGTGCTTGAGCGTGTGCCTGAGCTGAAGGTTAAACGGCAACATGTGACAAGTCCGAGTAGACCTGAGGAGGCTGGGTCATTCTCTTACCCGGTGTGCCAGCCCTGCTGGCGCCCTGTTGCCACACTTGGCTTGGCATGGAGCGACGCGCCACCAGGGAGGGCTCAGGGAAAAGGATGTCTATGTCTTCAGCCCGGTCCTCCTCCTGCACCTCCTCGATCACGATCTGATGGCCCAGGTACAGGCTCTTCAAGAGCTCCTCGCAGTAGTATGGCACCCCGTGGCTCCTCTCCACCAGGAACCTACACAACATATCCTTGTCGTTTAAACGGGGTGTTTGACCAGGAGCGTGGCCGTTCCACTACACCTGTCATTCCTTTTGAAGTAAGGGAGAGGCAAACGGCAATTGGACGGACCAAGACGTTTCAGGCTTTGTTACATATTTCTAAAAGCGAGTTTGATATTTCAGAAACAATGACAGACAGCCTGTCGACATATAGGTACACAGTCTCATTAGCTATACGGACAAGTTGTCTCTAACCCGTGTGGGTGTGTGAGTGGATGTTAGCTCAAGTGTGTGTGTGGGTGTAGACCTACAGCTCCACCACACTGGGTATGCGGGCCACCCCTAATATCTGGCAGGCTAGCTGTCCGATGACCGGGGGCTCGAGCCCCAGCAGCTTGAGGTAGACGGTCCTGGGGTTTGTGATGATGTAACTGAGCTCAGGGAAGGGCCCGCTCTGATTGGTGCAGGAGAGCAGGGCCATACACACCAACACAGATGCTCTTCCACAGGCTTCCTGCAGGACGTCCCATGACGCTCGATCCACAAAGTGAGCCTGGTCCAGCACGAACACGCATGGCTCGTCCTCCGAAAACTGGACAGACCACACACACACACAGAGTCATGAAGGAGTATAATTCATAGCAATCAAATAAACCAGTGACACGTAACTCGCCTCATATCATCACCTCTACTGCACAACGTGTTCTTCCGCAGTACCTTGCATAATAACTCCACAAAGTAGTTCCTTATCTCCTTGCTCTTCGTGTCACCAACCATGAGTGAAACATCCTTGGAAACAGGAAACTAAAAGCGTGGGACAGATGTTACAGACAGTGCCCATTCCCAATTGTTAGACAACTCGGGAAAGAAAAACTAAATCTACGTTCAGAGATCCCACCCACCTTGACTAACAGGATTTCGTTGAGAAGGCAGAGGTTCTCCCTTATCTCTGGATCGCTGATCTTGGAGAGGATGACTCTCTCCCTCTCGGCGTAGCTCTTACAGTTTTGAACTGACATGAGGAGGGCCAGGAGGGTTTGCAGAGCGTAGTTGGACTGCCTGACGTCGGTCTTGGACAGCTCAAACGAGATCACTCTGAAATATAACAGGAAATGCAGTCTTATTTCACACCGTTGTCATCCACTTTTCTTTGGGATGAAAATGAATAACAGTAGTTAACGGTACAACATTTGAGCTAACATTTTACATATTCCTTTAACCGGGAATAGTTAATAGAAACAGGAATTTACTACATCCTGGGGATTTTGAGGGGTATAGCACAGCACATATTTGTTGTTCGCATATGTATGAGTCATTGACTTCAGTTATTATCAATTAGCCTGGTCCCAGACTGATTTGTGCATTTGGCACGACTCCTACATGAACGTGTCAACAGCAGACAGACCTAGGACCAGGCTAACTACCATTTGGCCTGACCTGACTCCCTCATTGGCCGTCCGGTAGACCACCTCAGCCAGCAGACGGCTCTTGCCATACCCGACAGGTCCCTCGTAGATCAGAACATTGTTGTAGTTGGTGTGACCGGCAGCTCTGGACTCCAGGTATCTCTTCAGCATGCTGGAGTACACCGACATCTCCTTCTCCCTGCCTGGGGGTCATGAACATTTGAAGGGCGAGCGCATTTCCCTCAGGTCTATGTACATTGCGATGGGGGGGAAACTCACCCAAGAGAGGGTAACCCTCCTCCCTCACAGCAGACATAGGTGCTATGCCAACGGTTCTGGAGAAGGGATTTTAATTGCACTTTAGCCCACAGGTAGATTTCGGATTTCTTATCTAACGGTGGACATTTTCACTGGAAGAAGGACACAATAATAGACTTACAGGACCTAACAGGGCTACAGTACGCTCATGAATCTAAAAGTCAGTGTGAGGAAACTTGGTCAACATATGTGGTCTTACATTTGCTGTTTGCGGGCCAGAAACTGATACAAGACCCCGGGGTTCTTGACCCCCTTCATGGCTTTGGTGGGCAGCTTGTGGAAGTACACGGCGGGCAGCTTGGAGTAGTAGCGCGTCTCGCTGTCACATGACACCACCCCGGGGTAGTGCATCATCAGTCGTGCGGCCAGGTTCACCTTTCGACCAATCACTGACAGACAGAGGCCAAACCGATCCACCCTTAGAACGGCATGAGCGAGGTCGTGTGCAGGTTGGAACACATTGAACCCATCTAGAACAGGTGGCCGTGACAGTACGAGGGCACCGACACTTTCGAGAGGACCTCGAGGGTTTCTGTACCTGTGTACTCGTGCCTCACGGGATGCCCCACGACGCCGCAGAACACGGGGCCGCTAGTCACTCCGACGGAGACGGTCCTGCCGGACGACATTGCGTATTTTCTTCGCCGTTTGCTGGGGTTTGAACATTCCCAAAATCGGGCGCTATGCATTTCATGAATGGCAAGCTTGGCAAGTCGTACCGACATACCTGGTTCGGCAGTGTCACCGCCAAATTGACCTTACCTCAGGCAGCAGACCTCTTCCTGGCAAAGGTTGTGTATTCCATAGGCGGCCTGTAAGGCCTGGGCCCTCTCATCCTCCATCTTGTCCCCTGGGAGTCCAAATAGACAGAGGAACGTACAGCCCTGCCACGGGCGCCATCTTATTACTGAACTACACTGTCGCGGCGGTGCCACCTCTAAACTGCCCCCCGACAGTCTTGCTGGCGACAGGACGGACCGCTCACCGACCTTGTCGAACATGAACACTTTGTTGATCCTGCCCTGGCGCCTAGCCATCTGACGGGCGATGCCCATGGCGGCCCGGTGGATGGCGGCGACCAGGTCCTCCTCACTCTGCCCGTCGCTGAACTGCAGGTTGACAAACACGATGGTGGCCGGGCGCATCTCGGACAGGTACTCCAGAGGCTGCCCGTCGTCAATCTGTTGTGGGACGAGAGGCCAGAGGTCACGACGACTAGGAAGAAGTAACCTCGGAAGCTTTACGTGAGGTCGAGCGGTGCGTGCGTTCCTACCTTCTGCAGAACCGTGTTCATAATGTACTTCCGAAACATTTTCTCAAGCTCTGCGTTTGGCGTCAGTCCTGTGGCTTTTCTCACACAGTCTGTGGTGCATGAAAGGGACAGACTAGGATGTACTGACGCACGGGTGCTCGGAAAGAAACTACAGACTGACTATCTGGTAACTCCTGCCTTTGCTGTACCTCTTGACAAGGTTTCATGCTCCACCGTTGGTCCCACAGAGTCCTTGTACTTCTCCACTGAAAAACCTGGCTCTCGCTTCATGTACCTCACCTGCATTGAACCAAGCAGATTCGCATTCAGTCGCCACATGGTCACTAGCTACCGCGTTTGTCATTAGAGTAGCCGTCCGTCCACACACCCTCACAGCTCTCTCGTCCTCTATGCGGTCGATGGCGATGTTGTCCCTGTCGCATAGTTCCCAGGCGTTGGGTGACAGGATGATTGTGCTGGGCGTGGCCAAACCCTCCGCCAGCCGCACCTCGTCCACAGCCCGGCCGATCACCAGGAAGTACTGAGTGAGCTCATCTCCTAAAATGACCTTGGAGAGCTTCCCAGCAGATATACCTTGGGACGATAGGTGGGAAGCTGTGTCATAGTTGGAGTAGCAGGGCTGATTTAGGATATGGAAGGCCAAACACAGGAAACCGCTATCTGACAAACAGGCCTGTATTTCCACATCCAGATAATTTGCCCTTTATTATGGAAATAGGTATTTTCATCAGATCAGATGTGAAAGGCTGGAATGTGATTGGCTAAAGACAAATCAGTGGAAAAAATATCAAAGTATGGCTGCATGTGTAAACCCAGCTGATGTTGGTCAGACGAGGACCTATTTTAACTCTCAGCTGAGAGCCCACAGCTGTCTTCCGGGTGCCACACTGGTCCTGGATGTCCAGGCTGCATTTGACCACAAGCGAGATTACGTCTCTCAGCTGACTCCGCTCGACCGTCCACAGAGCCAAGATGGCATCCCCTGATACAAAAACATATTTGGCTCTATTGAATTGAGCTGGTGGTTATGTGTGCGTGATGACTCGTAGTTGAGAGGGAGGTCTACCTGCGTAATTCAGGACGTCTCCCCCTGAGGCAAGGATGTCTGTAAAGCAGGCAAGATAACATTACTCCGGAACGTCTCTTTTTGTGGACTAGCTAGTATCGTTAGATTGATGACGTAGCTAGCTATGTGTAACCGGAACTTACGTCTGACTATCTCCCCGATGTAGCTGTTGAGTGTGCGCGTCAACTCATCTGCTCCAAAACCTTTCTTGTTACTCAAACTGAACTTCTCCGTCATTTTAGTAAAGCCTGTAAAAAAAAAGGTTAGTTAGCTGCCAGCTAGTGTGTAAGCAAGCGTTACACTAAATACACTGATGACGAGACAAAACATTTCGACCACCCGCCACCACCTAACGGCCTCCACTGTGCCACCAAAACAGCGCCAACCGACCGAGACATGGAACCTACAAGACCCCTGAAGGTGTCCTGTGGTATCAAGACATTAGCAGGTCCTGTAAGTTGCGAGGTGGAGCTGCTGTGGATCGGATTGTTGATGTAGCACATCCCACAGATGCTCAATCGGATCAAGATCTGGGGAATTTGGAGGTCAGGGCAACTGGCCCTTGTCAATGTCATTCAGGTCTTTACTCCTACCAATGGCTCCTGTCTCCAACACGTTGACTACAAGAACTGATTGTTCGCTTACCATCTAATCTACCCAGACCTTGACATGTTGGGATATGATGTGATTCGCTTCACTTGTGAATGGTCATAATGTTCTGGCCCATCAATGTATAACAACAAGGTGCATATCTTATCATATACTTTATTCTGATTGGCTAGAAAGGCATTCTAGAGCAGTTGTTACTTCCATAATACACACTCATTATAACCCATAAACATTATACCTGAATTAAATGGATGGGGAGCTAGGACGATCTATTGGAATCAAGTTTTTAGATTAATATCTTCTCCTTTCTCAAATGTCTCTGACTATACAGACATTGGTTGCTTTAACAAGGAGATAGCCTCAATGGCGCCGACAGTAAGATAGCACATTGGCGCCGTATGGTGGGGAATGTTAAATTCTACAACATCCTTGGGATATTCGATCGTATTGGAAAACCTCAACCGAAATACAACTCTTGTAGCCATTACCGTAAACGTATTAGCTAAGGGGACGCTTTTAATGGCAAATTAATAATTTTACATTTCTAAAAGCAACTATGTTAAATAATAGCCGTGGTCTATAAACTGATTGGCTTCGTTCTCTGGAAAACAATGCAGAACGTGCACCATAGAGATCCTAAACAAAATTTCCAGGAGAACGATTAATGTGACAAAGTCAGCATCCCTTACGATTATAAGATACAGTAAGTTCTTGATAGAATTGCAGTGCTACTATTTAATGTAATATCAGGCTAGCTAGTGTAGGTAACACTTGGTGAGATAACCGTGAGCTTGCCTGATACATCCGCGAAGAGAAGAACTCCGTGAAACGTTTCTGCGTAGGGAATGTCTTTGGCGAGGGTACTGTCCACAACGAGGTCGGGTACGTGGGCAGCTAGTTTGCATATTTTGTACAAACCCCGAGACTCTGCCATTTTCGGGTACCGGTCGTTTATGCCAGTGGCATCATGTGTTTATTTTCCGTTGAACGAATCTGAACCGTCGTCTTTTAAAGTTCTAGAATTCCGATGTTGGCTCATTTGGACTTGATGGACGTTGTTTTTCAGAACCATGGACAGAGCAACAAATTCGCGTTTAGTAAGCAGTCATTGGCCTGACAGTAGCGAGGTTTCTTTTTCAGCACCATGTCCTGACATTTTCTTTTGGAATTATCATATCAGAAACATTTATTACAACAAACACAATTAAATATATATTGTTTTTTAATGCAGAGCAGGTTTTTATACGGAATAAAAAGTAGTTTTCAGAGTTTTACATTGCCATGTCAAAAAAACGTATCACAACAAACACAATGATTGTTTTTAATGCAGAGCAGGTTTTGATACGGAATAAAAAGCAGTTCCCAGAGATTTGCACATTATCCGATTTGTTACCATGTTTCCTTTTTTCAATATTACAAATATAGAAAATAATGTAAAGTAATAGAAAAATATGTTACTTTTCATAATGGGACAAATGACCTGGTGAATGTCCACCACAAAGTCAAGGAACAATACAATATACATTTTTTGTCACAAAATGTTGAGTAAACAATCAAACAATTTACAACATTGTATTAACGTTACAATGATGTTAAGCAGTATGGCTTTTTAATATGGCTTATAGTTATTGTCAAGGCTTCTCATTTGCAGTGCGTTATCTACGTTTGTCTTGATCAGGGAAATGTTTGTCTTCTTTGAACGATCTTCTTGACGTTTGTTGCTAAAATAAACACAGGGGGGTTATCAGACTGTGACCTCACTGTGACATCATTATTGTGTGTGTGTTTGTGTGTGTGTGTCTGTGTGTGTGTGTGAGAGTAAAATATTGATGTGAGTCGTGCCAGTGTGTTTCACCCCATGAGGAAAGCTGTCCATAAAGACACATTTCCCTACTTTTTCGTCACTGTGATAGTTCCCCAACATAAATAGAATAGGCTTTCACACATTTCTGATTGTGGTCTAATCTCTACCTTTATCGGTTCTTTGAGGGCTTGGAGGTCATGACCCAGAGTAAATACTCTTTGGCGGCAATGCTGTCTAGGACCTTGCTCACGTCGCTGGTGAAGCTACCATCTACGTGCCTTCTCCTCATGGGACCATCCCCCCTGCTCACCTCTGCAGATCTAGGTACAGCACACAGGATAACAACAAATGTCAGTGCTTACACACACACGCACACAGAACATTTACCTACATACAAGCGATTCCCTAATGTATCGGGATAAGCACTCGGTAGGCTGAGGGAAGAATGTATCTTTTTCTTTCTGGACTGTGCCCTTGATATTTGGACATTATGCCTGTCGAATGATTATCAGCAGTCTGTAGCGTTTTGTCTGATTGTGCACGAGAGATCACCTCGGTTCCCCCAGAGGAGGCGCTGACGCACACACTCAACTGACACACGCTCCCTTCCAACCCAGTCACTCAGAATGTCCGGGAAACATATCAGTGAACGCAGTGGCAACAGTTCCACAGGGTTTATTGGGCAGATGAGAAAGCAGAGACAAGTGGTGTAGCACATGATCAATGATCCAAGCGAGCGAATATGTTTTCGCTCTCTCTTCTCCTGGTGTTGGACGTGGCACAAGATCCTGGTACTGTAGGGCAAGGGGGGCACAGGGGTGTTGAGGGGCGGTGGGGGTGGGGCCTACTCTTGTTTGGCCCGTCCGGCTTTGAGCCAGGACACAAAGTCCTTGGCGGCCTGGTCCTGTAGGTAGGCGCTCACATCGCTGGTGTAGGTGCCCTCGGCGTGGCGCTTGGTTGAAGCACTAGAGGGAGGTAGAGGGCAAATACTTGAACGGAGAATAGACTTGACTCAACGGGTATATCACGACAACACTACCACAGCACTGTTCAGCCCTGTTTGTGGATGTCCAAACTCTTCATTTCACCCACTGTCTGAAACGCCCAAGTGCAATCAGGCAACAGGTAGGAACCAAAAACACGTGTGCTTCGGTCATTCAGAAACCGGGTTTAATGAGCTCTAGTGAAACGGCACCTTTGAATTCTTATAACCAAATGTTCAAGCTCTTTGCTAGTAACACACTCAGATATTGTGTTTCAAGATGATGTGTTAGTATGTTTTATGTATACAACTTGAGAGAAAGTGGATGATGAATAAGAATGGTGCGTGTTTATTTCAGTGTGATGAATGAGTGTTTATAACATCAAGTTTGCTTAATTTGACATTTGTTGTAATTTCGCCAAAATGTACATTGTTTAACTTAAGAGACAGTACACCGTGAAAGGTCAGAGCTGCCTTTGTTCTGATTAATGACAGCATTTATAAATTGTTCATACTGAGACACTCACCCACTCCTCTTGGAGTCCAAAAGCCACTGAACAAAGTCCTTGGCCCTCATATCTTCCTGGTATTTACTGTAGTCATTTGAGAAGGTTCCATCTGAATGTCTCTTCACGTTAGAACCGTCCCTCGACTCATCCAACAGGATGTGTTCAATCTCTGACCTACAGGATGAGAACAAAGTTTATTCCTGGAATATGCAACAACAAGAAAAGGGAAGCGTAGCTGCTAAGTTAGAGATTGCAGTCTCATATAGATTTCTCAGTGTATTTTCTTTGTATGTGTAAAATATGTGTTGAACAATAATCGTTCATTCTGCATCTTAGTTTACGCTGATTCTCTAGGTTCAGTTTTCATCTCCATAATACTGTGGGATGAATGTAAATCATTTCCAATAGCAACAACGTTTAGTGTGTACCTTTGGTGGTCGTCAGTCTGCTTCAGAGGGATCTGCCAACAGCTCTTTATAACAACCAGGAGTACAAGAGCAGCCAAAGAGCGGAATCCAAACATAGTGACCTGCAGACAGAAACACAGCAGACTAAACTTACTGAAGACCGTAGTTCCCGTCAGATTGAACAGCAAAACGCTCCAACACACTAAAATCGCTGCAAGTTTCCAAAAAGAGACTTTGCCAATATTGACGTGTCGTTGCTGCTTGACACTCACCTGTTTGCGTTGATGCCGGGGCAGGTAAGATGAGACTTTCAGGTGAGAGCGAGTGTATCTCTACAGTCCTCGTTTCTTGCTGTCGTATCTCAGTGACTTGACTGGCCGAGGGGTTTTATAAAGGACTGACACGAGGGAGGGTCTGTTCAGGGCCAGTGGCTAACACGTCGTCTGGGCCGTCGCCAGGAAACCTCGGGCCCCTGAAAAGATAAATGGCCCGGGGCCCCCTCACTTACAGACGACATTGACATTGTGGCGATCAATGGGCCCTGCTAAGCCATGGGCCCTGTGAATCATATGGACCTCTTCCAGGGTTAGCTACGGTCCTGCTCATAGTTATTCTCAACCCATTACACACAAGCCGGATTGGCTGGATCTCAATAAACTTTTGCCGAAGGGTTTGTTTGAAAGGAAGACAGTGCAGTATCCATGCGCGAAAACAGCTGTCACTTAGGTGAAAAAATTTAACTGATCGCCACCCAGTCAAATAAAAAAATACAATAAAGTGTGTCATGTCATCACCACTGTGCGTGTGTATGTGTGCGTGTTATATTTGCAGGGATCTGAGTCAGTGTTTGTGGATTTCATTTGCTAAAGTAACCTCATGAATGAAAAATATGTGGCGATTTCTGTGTGCATACTCATCAAAAACAAACCCATTGTTATCATTTGCCACCTCATCTCATGAATTCCTCAAATTGCAGACATGAATGCAGACATGAATGTGTTATGTGTGTGTTAACCATTTTACGTAAGGCATGAAATTATGTATTATTTACTAATCATGTAAGGTGTTAATTCCCAAGTATTATACGCGTTAACTGTTGGACCCCTTTCAGTAATGAATACACAAACTACATGTTATATGTTTTATTAAAACAGTAGACGCACCAGTAGAAAGTGCAGTGGAATTCCTATATTTCCTCTACGGAAACATGGAATGTTTGGACAGTTAAAAATATGAACAAATATCATGTATTAACTTTCCTTTACATCTTTCATAAATAGTACAGTGCAATCAAAGTCTCTTGATAAATATTCATCAGCCATTCTCAGACAGTGACAGATTACAGGTATTTAATCAAATGGTCCATTAGAAATGTACACTCATAAATTGCATGAAAACTCAAAATGATAGATCAATAGCACTAACGCCATTTGCTTTACAGGTAAGCAGACTGAAAGGAATGTTTCAAAAAGCATGACCTGTTCTTGCTCATCATTAAATTCACTGGAAGAATTAATAATTCATTAGGGGCATCATGGTCATTAGATTTGTTGACATTAGGAGGTGTTCGGTTAGGTGTTCTTCGTTTGGATAGGATTAAGACAAGTTGGTGATCAATCATTTTGATGGCATCAGGACAGATTGGGGTTCATTTGTCTCTATGGCATCAGGACAGATTGGGGGTCATTTGTCTCTATGGCATCAGGACAGATTGGGGGTCATTTGTCTCTATGGCATCAGGACAGGTTGGGGTTCCTTCGTCTCTATGGCATCAGTACAGGTTGGGGTTCCTTCATCTCTATGGCATAAGGACAGGTTGGGGGTCCTTCATCTCTATGGCATAAGGACAGATTGGGGGTCCTTCATCTCTATGGCATAAGGACAGATTGGGGGTCCTTCATCTCTATGGCATCAGGACAGGTTGGGGGTCCTTGGTCTCTATGGCATCAGGACAGATTGGGGTTCCTTCATCTCTATTGCATCAGGACAGGATGGGAGTCATTTGTTTGGATGGCATCAGGACGAGGTTGGGAATCAATTATTTTGATGGCATCAAGCGAAACACTTCAGGAGAAAGTGACTCATGTGGGTGTAAACATGTTGATTGGCTGGGCCATCAAGACCATGGTCCTTGTCTGTATACCACTAGATTCAAGGCATAGGAAGAACCACATATTAGCTTTAAATGTAGGGGTGAAATTGTATATAAGAAATATAAAGCGTTATAACCACGTCTATGCTAACCATGGCGTCAAAGTCGACTTCTTCCTCAACCAGGGCTTTGGAGATCTGAGCCGCTTGCTGGAAATGGACGTTATCTAAAACCAATCAGAGTCAGAGCTATAAGCTTGGTTCAACAGCGTCCTCCCTCATCAATGTTTTGGTTTACATTTCATTGTAAGGTCACAGAAGAAAGAGTGCATATGCTGGCATACTTCACATTGTTAAATACTCTCTCCAACTAATGGGTTTACAAAGTCAAGCCTGTGGACATTGCATGGTTGTTAATTGCAAACCAAGTGCGTTTTTTTTTAAAGCAAATTCTAGTAAAAAGCATCACCATCTGCTGTCCCATGGACCAGTAGGTATTGGACTGATTTGAAGTTCTTAGCTCTGGCTGTCACGGTAGAGTTCTGTAAATTACAAAAACATACATTTAGTTATTTCTGTCTAAAGTAGGTTTGGATTAGGGCCATAACATTTTTTTTAACTTTTGTACAGGTTTTCAGACCCCTACACTTACTCCACATTTTGCTGTGTTATAGATTTCATTTGTAACTGATTGAATTCATTTTGCTCTGTTAGATAAGATTGAGTTTGTCAGGGCAATGCAGCTTCCCACATATTTTCAATGGGTTTCAAGTTCGAGTACTGCTGGGCCACTTAAGGACATTCCCAGACTTGCACCTGAAGCCACTCCAGCCACTCCAACATTGTCTTGCCAGTATGCTTTGGGTAATGCTAAAAAAAGAATCTTCACCCCAGATTGAGGTAATGCGTGCTCTGGACTAGGGCTCTAGATTTTGCTCCATTCATCCGTCCTCCAATCCCGACCAGTCACCCAGTCCCAACTGGTGTGAAGCATCCCCACAGCATGACGCGGTCACCACCATGCTTTACCGTTAGGATCGTTGGCCACAAAATCATGAAATAACAAGTTAGACATAACTATTTGCTTCAGGTATAATAGATTGATTTTGGTCTCATCACAGAAGGAATTGTTCCTCATGCTCTAAGAAACCTTCAAGCTGCAAGTCATTTGCCTTTTCCTCAAGAGTGGCTTTCATCTGCTTTTTTGCTTTTTGTCATTATGATTGTTGATTGTGTGTAGATTCATGCCGAAAACACATCAATCAATTGTACATAATGTTTATTACACAACAAAATGTGGAGAAAGTGAAAGGGTCTAAATACTTTCCCGAAGGCAATGCAGTTAAACTTACTTTGTAGAATTCAGCATTTTCAGTAGGTTGCTTCATGTAACGTTCAGTGTAGATTGAGTCTATAAAATTAGGGCAAATATATGGGAAATTTGTAACGATGCGTCATTATTAACATGTGCAGAATATTATTTAAAATATATTCACACTACACTTGTTTACCGTAATACTCCCACTTGGAAACCGGGGCAACTGCCATTCCACATTTGAAAACTCCACTCCCGGCTCCTAGAACCATTGACGTGACGTAGCCTCCATAGGACTATAAAACACAACATCCACAAATCACTTGGTCCTTGAAATCAGATAAGATTAGATGAGATGGATGAACAGGCAATGGTACATACTGCGCTGGAACGTGACCGTTCCAACGGATTAGGGTTCCAGCAATTATGCTTAAAGATACTTACCCAACCCCAAATAGCTATTCTGTCCTTGTCGATGAAGCCCATCTTAATGAACTCCCTGAAAGAAGAAGTGAATGGCTCTGAACCACTAGTGCATTCAATTAAATGTGAGCATTAGTGTTTTGTAAAGGAGCACTAATGGTCGATGGTGAACTTCTAGTCACCACTGTCATCAGAGTTTCATCCATGTCACTCTGATGGTAAATCTCAGGGCGGTAATGATTCATTCCAGGTGATGTTTGACCGGTGACATTGTTTGCCTGATGACGAGACCTCCTTTTAGAGTTTTAACCAACACTTACATCAGGTCCCTTGTCATGCCAGATAGTGGAGACGGATGTAGCACATAAAACTCCAATCATAAAGCTTTAGGAAATATCCATGTAGAATTGGCAGAAATATATTGTATTATATCATGTTATATAAAGGGGCAATCTGCAATTGTATATTTGGTGTTTCTTTCAATTTTAGATGCATTCCTTTAATTATTTTACAAAAACAAAGAATAAAAGTTTAAAGGCTTCACAAGCTCAATTCAACCACCTCTTCAGATTTCTCTGTACACACAGTAAATGTCACCAAATGTGTGACCTAAAACATTTTGATATATTGTGTGGACAGTCATGGCTCTCTCAAAAATTTGGGGAGAGGTATCACCCCTTTGTGTTTTACCAAAAAAAGGTCAGACATTCCCACTTAAAGTGCAGTGAAACCTTACCTTGCGGCCATAATCTGATCTTCCACCTCATAGGTTCCCAGTCGTCCATAGATTGAGTGCATTAACCGGTCACCTTGGAAACCACTACCCCGTCCATCAAAGCTGGCGACGACAACCTTCTCTGTACTCGCAAGGTATACAGCCCAGCCCAGCCTATACCGGTAATCTGCTTTCTGACTGCAAGGCCCGGCGTAGCTGCAACATGAATGTGTTTCCACATTACCAGCTCATTTGGAACCATTGTGAACCGTAAATGTGGGCCAGAGTTTTTCCTTGGTCCCAGGAACAAACAATTACATCACATAGGTCACCCAACCAAGGGTGTCACAATGTCCCCCAACTCCAGCACCAGAGTAAATCAAACTGGTCATGAACCAGATTTCAAGAGCAGATATAATAAGTCATTAATTAACACCCTTTCTCCATGTGTATTTTTAGTGTTGTATTGTTCTGGGCCAATGTGTTGTGTTGCTTTGCATTTTATGACGTCCTGTGCTATGTTTTGATTTCTGTTTAGAACCTATGATGGGTTATTGCTTTCATGGTGGAGACCAATCCTAATATAACACTAAATGACTATGAATGAATGCGTCATCGAACTAAGCATATAATATCTTACACGTCGATGAGTAATGGGTATTTCTTTGATTCGTCAAATCCAGGTGGCAAAGTCATCTGGTACCAAAGGTCTGTAAGGCAAAAAACAGAAGCATCCACACAACGTCTCCTTTGGCAGTCGATTGAACCAAATGTATTCTTTAACATCTTGAGAACCTTACTGAATTCTCCTTGCTTGACGAAGCTACGACGCACAGTTGGCATTTGGACCTCGGACAGAATGACCTCCAAATCCGCGTTGTGTTCAAGAACCGTGGTCTCTAAAAAGACAGATTAGGTATCACCTGCCATCTTGCTTTGTCCAACACTGATTGGACCCACCCCCCAGCCCTCGCCCAGGTGTGACTGCAGGGGATCCTACCTGAGCCCGGATCCCGGTTTTCCCAGAGGGTGTACAGAGGCAGGCCGGGCCCTGTGTGAACACAAACAACTATGTACAACAGATACATCGTGTGACGTGGACTGACCTGGTTCTAGACCAAACTGTGATCTAAGAGAGAAGTATGTCAGCGGGGGGGTTCAGGCTGTCATAGCTACAGTGCTCTTATTATCTGGCTGGCCAGCATGTGATCCACACACACTGTTTTATGTGTGTGTGTATTGGTATAGCATTAAATCTGGCAGTGCTATTTAAAGCTTGGGGTCAGGTTTAAGAATAGATTTAGGGTTAGGATTTGGGTTTTGGAACCAGGTGTGCAAAATGTGTGTTGTAGAGAAAACCTAGACGGTGGTGGATCTTCCTCCATGAACAGAATTGAGCTGCCCTGGGTTAGGGTTATGCTGACAAGTTATGATGAGTGCAGTACAGCTAGTGTGTGTGCGCGCGGGTGTGCATGTTTGTCGAGCGGCTGACGTACCATAGCAGTCCATGCGGAAGAACGAGGCATTGTGGCTGAAGTAGGCCGAGTTGTATTGACACCTGTCCTCATCCACAGTGCAGGTCAGACACCGGGTGGTCGGAGCAGTGGCCCCAAGAGTGATCCTGACACACACACACACACACACACACACAGACGTGACTGTGGCTCAGTGAATCCGGCGGAGTACACAGTGAGAAACGGAAACGGTGAGTGCTCAGCGCGCCAAAGCGTGAACCCAAAAGCGTGAACGTATACCCCTCACCGGTATATGTTCCTACCCCCGGGCCTGTCACCCAGCTGGTTACTGGAATAGTATAAGGCCTCGTTGGTTGCCTTCAAAATGTCGATGACCTCCCACGTCCCCGACGTGATGGCTGTGGCCGTGCCCTGGGACGAGCAGGGGTGCGTGTTAGGACCCGTGTTCCACGGGGTGGACATGTCACGTGCGCGTCACTGGGAAGGCGCCACTTACTCCGCTTAGATGAAGGTGGTGAATGTGTTTGTAGCCACTGGAGTCGCTCTTCACCACGTAGAAGCGTCCGTCCGGCGTTACGGCCGGCCTCGCGGGGGAGAACTGGGAGACGGCCGCGATGTGTTCATTAACACGGACTGTCAGTCGGTGGCGGATGTTTTCATGGCCCGTGTTCGTTTCCGGTACTTACCCGTCCGACCCAGCCGCTCGCGCTAATGATGTCGTGTTTCTGAAATCAACACGAAGAGGGCTACACTGTAAGCGAGGGTTAATACCCAGCAAACTGGGGGACGTCCTGAGGGTGGACGGCGATGGTGAAAAGGGTCACCGTGACGTACCTCCGCTGCGTTTTCAATCCATTGGCTTCCGTTGAAGTCGTAGATCTGTAGGCGGACCTCCTTCTGGTTTCTCTTCTGCCATTGGACAGCGATGCGTATGTCTGTTACCCAGGTGACTGTGGCCAAGTAGTGATCACTGGAGCGCCAAGAAAATAACAACACTGCTGTCACACTTGTGCACGGATGGTTCTGTTTTAAGTAATAATGCTTTGTATTACCTTGCACCAATGGAACTTGGCACCAGAACTTCTGTGATGCTTGAGTTTTTTTCTGTATCAGCCACAAACAGCTTCACTAGTGGATTGGAAGTGCCAGGCTAAAGTGAAAAATTATGATATTTATGTATACACACACATATACAGTATATATATTGTTTTAGAAATGCAAACTATGTATTGTAAAATGAAAACATTCAAATGAAACCTATAGGTGTGTTGCTTACATTAAATCACATCTTTAAATGGTTATTTTTATAAAATAGACACAGTATCAATGCATCAATTTGTGACAGTAAGTAGAGTATATAATATTAAACCAATACCCTAACTTGGGAAATCACAGACCAATATAATTTTATTGGGACAGCTTAGACATGAAAGTACACTGATAAAGCAACATGCTTTTAGCCCAGAAGCTGTGCGGTCCAGAGTCCAGTTCACTGTGTTCTGCTACAGCTTCACACTGGAAATTTCCTTTTGCCACCAGTTGGGTTTTTGTGTGTAACGTGTTCCTAGTGTCGATTCGGCCGCCTGGAAGGTGTGATCTTACCTTGGGATAGGGAAAAACAACCGTGCTGGGATACTGTTCCTCCCCATACCATGAATACTCAATAGTTTGGACCAGAGTGTCATTAAATTCAGCAAAGGCCAAATGCCTCCCATCTGGTGACCACCACATTGCTGTGTTAGAAGAGAACATCTCCTCTAACAAAAAAAAACACAAAACAGGAAATAAAACTACAGAAACCTTCACAGCCTGTGTCGATTAATGTGTTCGGACTTCTGCCTTGTCAAAGGTTTATTGTCGTCAATGAAATGTAAAAACCTACGTCGTGGTGATGACAGACTTGTACTTGTTATTTGAGAACATCTTGAATGGCACGAGTAGCTCACCTTCGTACACCCAGTCTGGGATGCCATTCAGGATGCGATTGTGTGTTCCACTGAAGGTCACCTGTTTGGCCTGGGCTCTGGGGCTAGCCTTTACAAAGATATTGTTTTTCCAAACGAAGGCCTGTAGGAAGGACAGAGGAAGGGAGATGAGTCACTTTGACCCGAGTATCTATTGGAGGCGACTAACGGAAAAATTAACAACAACCAACTTTTATAACGTGTTGACATATGAAAGGAATAGGAGATTAAAATGCATCAGTGTCCAGGAGGAGACTGGCTACGTTTCTGAACTTTATGTCACCGAGTGAAAAGAAAACAGAATAAAAGGAAAACTTCTTTTAACGTTTTTCTAAACAAATAACAAAAAAACAGCTTTTTCTAAAACATTTCCTCGGGTAAAGGTAGAATCCACTCAGATCTAAACCTAAACCTGGGACATCGGGAAACAGTTTGAGTATTGAGATCAGTTGATAGTAAAAACATCCGCAGAATGTTAACAGCGACCCACCAGCACCAGACACACGCGCTAAACGACCACTCATCTGGCTCCTAGTTATATCTGAGGTCTGTGGGCCGTTGTCCTACCAGGAATGTGGTCTAGAGTAACATTAACATTTTACCCATTTCTTTGTGAAATAATTCTTTGCAGAAACGCCCAAAATTTGCATTTCAGCTTGGAACACCTGACGAACAACGGTTTATGTTGGAGACCTACTGCTTCGTTGGTCCTGGTCAATCCATAACACTGATATAATGCGTTAGACAACATAGTATAAACACAGATCCAACATTTTCTCCAAAGGATCCTCAAAACCTACCATTTTGTTTCCTGTTGGAGTCCATAAAAACAACTGGACTTGTTGAGGAATGTCCGTTGGGCTAATAAACAACCTAAATATTAATGAAAAGTAACAGTATTAAGTGCATTGAGAAAAAACACCACATCATCTATTTCCTATGAAACGTTTGCAGTGATATTATGGCCCCATTCAGCTTCTCTATTGGTCCAGTATTGTTTACAATATTCTGTGCAGGTACCATAAATAAAATACAATAACCGCCAGGTTCCCAACACTGTATCTGTAATTATCAGAATAAAAATAAAAACTTGTACAATTAAAAATAACTCACGAGCCAGACAAATCGTAGATAGAATAGGAAGCTGTGAATGAGTGTCTCCATGTCTGTTCAAACAAAGGAAGCAAAGTGGAATCATGATTTTGTGGCACATATAAATTACTAACAATCAATTAGATTGTTCGATCTGCAAAAACCATACTCCAGTCCCATACTGTAGCAACTTTACAGCAAGATAATACCATCCCATCATCATGTACCAAAAGGCACTACCTTGGTCCAATTGCTCTGGAAAGCAACATACTTTCGATCTGCAGACACTAAGTAATCAGAGGCAGCAACGTGAGCCTGTGAAAGAAAAACTGATTTAAATTCCACACACTTTTATTTCTTTAATGATACTCACTTCCAAATATGCAGGGACAGACGCACGGACACACACACACACAAACAGACACCAATGAGACATAATATCTTACAAATGTTACGGCGCTCAGAAATTCTGTGTTGTTCTTCGCAATTAGATCGTACAGGAAGACAGAGCCATCTTCTCTGTGCAGATACTCATGGTCTATGCAAGGGGAAGAGAAGACATACGTTTGAAATAAAACCAGCTAGCTGAAGCTAATACATTGCCACTATTGAAACTATGGTTTCAGGTTAACCAAAGTTTGTCAGTTTTAACTAATTTCTAAATTATGACATGGAGAAAGTTCTGTGTTGACCTGTTGATAGTTCAGACTTAGTAATTAATGGATTTGTCCTGGAGCCTATCTCTTTGTGAGTAAGGTTAATGAGTGCTGTTGATGGAGAAGACATCTTCCCAATATGCCTACCTGTATTTTATAGATCAGGATTTTAGGGTGTTTTACCTGAGATCCAGCGCATGTTGTACGACCTGGCCTTGATGGAACTATTGAACACATCGCTGAGGGTGAACGTTCTCTTAGCACTCCCCTTTTCCTCTGAAAGATGGGGGTTTGAGGTTAGCTGACTCAACGGCTAATGTTTGAGTGACAAAGACTAAAGGTCTTGGCATAATGTGGACAGAAGATTTTAATACACTGCATGTACACATGCTCGTAAAACAGATCTGGATAAGGAGTGATGTAAGATTACAATATTAACTGAAGTTCGTGGGATAACTGAACTACAGTGGTGAAGTTAGTTTTATACTTTATATTTGGTGAATATGGTTTTCCCTTATGAATAGCTTCCAAGCTATGCCTTCCACAACTCTGACAATTCTATATTCTGGAGGGGAAGGAGACGTTTCCACACTTTTGTCTCCTTGGTGTTAACTGGTTACAGAATCACTGGGTGTTGTCAGTCCTGAATACTTTTGAAATCAGAGAACGGTATGGCCACCAAATTTCCAACATCACACTAACTTTACCTTTCTCATTTGTTTATAGAGCCTTAATCTATGAAGCGCAACATAAGCGTCATGCCCGTTAACTGTCAGATACAGTGGTATTATTTTTGACATGGTCCATCGTGTATAAAGCAAGAACGACATTAACATGCGTTATGTTAAAGCATGTGAAATGCCGTCTGGGATTTTGGTGTATAAATATTGTTTTAAATCCCATTGTGAGCTACATGTATGACATGATGTTCGTATGTTTTTATAGTAGGCTCAGTTTCAAGTCTCAGTAAGCCATTACGTCTCCAATATGATCGTATGCAGCGTTCTCACAATTATACCATTATTCTGCAAAATACAGGTATGTAATATTCTATTATAGTAAAAAAACGCAGGTTCATATACATACAGTGGAACCACTTACCATTCAGATATATTGCAGTGGGCACTGCTATCAAGGTGATAACAACGGCCAGTCCCAAAACACCCAACAGCACCTTGCCTATGCCATTCTGTCAAAAGTGATTATAAATACAGAAAGGTTAACGTCATATAGGGCTAGGATACGGTTGTTTGATATATATGCGCCAGTAATTCCTCAACGTGATGTTATTTTTGATTAAATTCTGAAGTATGTATACTACTAACCATCCTTGTCGAAGAAAGTGCTTAATCCGTTTTTGTTCCTTCAAAATCACATTGACATAAAAACAAGTTACTCTGCTCAACTGTTGGACTGTAGGTCGAAATGTTTCAAAAAGTTCTGCGCAACGGAATGCCTGTTAAATATTATCTCAACGTCGATGGTAAAGGTGGGGCGACACAATTACTGAAGAGTAAAGTTCGTCAAGTTTCAACGGTTAAATTTTTTTCCGACCTCCACTTTGTTACTGAAGTTTATCCTATGCTTACTTAGCCTACTGGTTATCGGAGTGTACTGTACATTAATACGGAAGACAACTTTCAGCATTGCCTTGGAACCGTTCAAGGACAGACCTGGTTTACATTGATACAATGGGCATCACATTTTATCTTCTATTTTTTGTTTACTGATATGTATAATTCAATTTAAATCAGAAATTAATGTTTTGTCCTAGTTGAAATATGTTTGTATATCACATGTTTCACTGCATTCCTGTTCACAGCTGCAATCGATTAAACCTCGGACTCGGTTTTGCTACGCGTGCATATTGTGCTTTTGTTCCGAAGTGGTGTGGCGAAAAACAAAAAATGTACTTCTTCCGGATCTGGTAACCAAACCAGGTATTACACCGGACCTGAAGTGACATAGCGGCAATAATTGTTTTCAGTCAACTGTATGTTCTCTAACAGGAAAGTTGCAGTAGATGCTAAAGATCCTTGCGAGGATACCCAATCCACGTAGTAGCACTGAGCGTGAGGCAATATACCGCATAATCAGGCCCGGCGCGAGAACGAACGGGTTGGAGGGGCATTTGTTTTCCATGGGCGTACACGTTTATCATACGTACCAATGTAGAATAGTAAATTCAGCACGAGGTACGGAAAGCAAATACTTTTAGCATGCATGGCTTTAGGCTTGCTGAATAAGTTGCCGAGGAAAGTGGAGAGCGCGCATTGAAATGTGTAGGTTGTGCACAATCCGCGTATAGGCTACACACCCAGGCTCTACAAGGGCTTTGTGTTCAGTTGAACATTTATTGATGTAAATCGTCTAAAGCAGCACCGTAGTAGCACTCCTTAATGCTTTACTTCTGTTGTATATAACTGAATCAAAAGTGGGATAACGGGCCGTGAAGTGGAGTGGCAAATGCTTGGTCAAAGGTTATCCCTATTATATACTCAAGGCCATATAAATATGTTTACAGACCTATTAATGAGCTTCCTCCTTAGGCTAAACGACATGTTCTTACCTGTAACCATAGACGTGTGAGCAAATACAAGCTATTTGAGAACCAATATTAATGTACACACTTTAAAGCAATGTTTTAATTGGTTGCTTTACTATGATAACATTGCACATGCATTTCAAGTTTTTGTCACTGAAATGCAAGTCAACAGTGATAGGGGATTGACCCAAAGCTTTTATTTTTCAAACATAATTTAGCAGATGCCGTTATCAAGAGAAACTTTGAGTGCATTCCTTTTCATACCTTTTGGTCCTGGCTTCTTCAGTCATTGAACAAGCTCGCTTGGCGTTGCAAGAACCATATGGTACCAACTGAACTATCCGATGATACACTCTATGCCTTCGTTTCAAGGTCAACAACAAAGCCCCCCCCTCGCCCCAAAATATATATATGGTTTTGACGTGACAGATTTTTGTCCCACCTGCCTATTTTATGACTCACTGTGATGCCAGGGGCCCAGCTTTTGAATTCATGCTTAAGGTTATTAAGTGATTCAAACATTTTCTATACATGACTGAGCATGCCACTTACTCCCTCTGCATTTTTGCTCAATTAGTATCTCATAAACTAAGGCTAACAAAATAGCTCAGTAATAACTCATGCTTCAACAGATTCTAGTGGCCCATGTTGGTCCAGCAGTCTAAGCCGCGGTTTCTAGTGCCCATGTACTGCTGCAGTAGGGGTTTGAATCCAGCTCACTGCTCTCGAAGCCAAAACCTGACTATCGTTCCCAGACTTTCCTTACAAACATATAGCTTGCAGAACGCCAGAAAAATATACATCTTAAAAAAGACATTGAAAGTTGTTCATTGAGAGAGATGGAGAGAGACTACTCAGTATGTTGCTGTGTTGTCGAGGAAGTATACAAGGCTAAAAAAGTCCTGTAACAAGTGGAAGGGTCACTGATGAGTCCATAAATGATGAGCACGGGGAAGATAACGACTAAAAGCCTGTTAAAAGCTTAACAAATATCGGTTTCTCCCTTTATGGACCTGAGCATTAGCAACCTATCCTGCTGTAGCTCCCTCAGACCGGACATCCTAACAAATAGATCACTCTATTTCTGGTAGGTGCAGTATAATGTGTGAAGCAGTACAGAGTGGATCTTCCCATTAATCCGCCCCATGGTTTACGGTAAGGGATAATGAAATTGTTTGCAGGTGTCACTTTGAACACGTTTTAGGTTTTATTGGAGTTTGTGGAATTGGACTGAGCGAGAGGAGGAGATACCAGAGTAAATGAAGCATAATGTGGCAACATCAAACCATACGGCGAAGGTTGATAGTGATGCGTAGTTTTCCCTGGCTGCTGTCCCTGGTTGTGCGACTCTGTCTCCTGCAATCTCATCTCTGTTGAACAAAAGAATTATTTGAAGGAACATTGTAATATATTATCAGTTAGCTGTTTTAGTTTTCTGTTTGACAGTTACAAACAATGCCAGAAACAAAGAAAAAACTTAACTGTAGCGACAGACAGTAGGTTGTAAAATGTGTAATGGGGGGAGTCTCATCAATGTCTAACCGCTGCTAACTGGTTGTTTGTTCATTTGCATTCCTGTGATTGTTCTTGTCAGCATTTGGTTTTAACAGAATTTTTATCTAATCTTGTTTCTGAATTGCATTCTAGGGCCCTGTCCCTGGGGTGTTAGATCATTACAGTAATTGGGTATTTTGGCCAGAGACTGGAAAAAGTTACACAAGCTAGTTTGGATGGAATTTGACACCAGTCACCTCTCTATATATCTGACAAGGCCCTGCAATACCTTCTGGGTTAGCAGGGGTTTAACGATGTGTCATCACTGTAATATGTAGTCAGTTTTAATTTATCCAACAAAATGTATAAATTATATTATACTGTTTAATTTTATCCCAGCTTCAGTTATACATTATTTTATTATACATTTGACTAATTTGCTTTAAATGAAGTGGATAGTATCATAACATACTGAATCTGTTTGACCTTTCTATAGCGTATCATCCTAATGCTTTAAAAGGAATGTTACTGCAGTACAATCTCATGTATTTCAGTTCGTTTTTTAAATCAAAAGTTCCTCATGTGGGTACTGTCAACGTTGCAACTTCCTGTTTTAGTAGCGTAATAGCAATAATTTCGTTATAGCCAGTAACAAAATAATATGAATAAAGCCGATAAACAAACTAAAATAAACAAAAATGCAAAAGATAGTGGTACAGATTAAATCTGGTGTACATATACTTATTATATATTACGTATTACCTTGAAACCACGTTGCAAAAATTCATTTTTAATGTTTTTTTCTAATCAATTACAAGCCTGTAGCTATTTCAATTATTAAATGTTTTTAGAGAATTTAACGTTTTCTCCATTCCAAAATTAAACATATGCAGATTTGGCAATATTTGACACAGGGAGGAAATATACGTTTGAGTATTTACATTTCTGAATATGAAATACAACGCTTAATATTAAGTTTATTCAAGAACACGTATTTTCCTCTCCTATAATCAACCATACGGAACCGCAACTTTTTTCAAAACAAAGATAAGTCACTGTAAAATACGGTATCTTGTCATAACATTTCAACACTCGGTCAATACAAACACAAGTGAAGGGCAGTTTAAGGTGTTTCACAGAAGAAGGTATTAACATTGATTTCATAAGCTTTTCCTATAAAGGATTACTTAGGTAGCGCTATGATGCTGAAGATACTAGAATCTATAGGTCCGTGCTCATTGGCTATTAGCCATTTCAACTTCCGCTATCTTTCAGCACTTTCTCGGAAATGATGTAACCTACATGCCGTTGTCGCAGTGTATTTTGCTAGGAAGTAACAGGACTTCTTTTCATCCGCTTGTTGGCTTTTAACGTCGTTCTGTGTCGAATTGTTTTGTGGCCTTTATTCACTTGGAAGCATACATGGCTTATCCAGGATACGGAGGGGTGAGTAGGCTATATCATAAACGCTTTGTGTGTTCACAGCGATTTTACGTACGTCAGGAGGTGTTATTCCATTTCCGATATGGGAGGTGTTCCGATAAGGTGTCCCTAAAAGTTAGCCTATCGTTTTTATGATTATGTAACAAAGTTACAAACGTTTTAGCCACTATCGCATAAAAAATGTCCGGTCGTGTCCGGTCGTTTGGCAAGTTATTGCCTGGGTAGCTTTTTAACACTTTACGAAAAATGTTTAGTTCCTAGTAGGAATGCAGGGGTGTATCCATTGAGCCAAACAAACCGTTTAGTTTAATTTAATATAAATGTTTTTTTTATATCCGGATATAACCTTACATAATTTTGTTAATAAAAAAAAAACGTTTATGAAATTAATATGAATAATGAATTGTAAAGGGTAATGTATAATTAAAAAAGTTAATAAAAACATGTAACATTTCTTGGTGTATTTTTACATTGACGATTTTTTTCATATTTGACGATTTTTTTCAACGTTGCAGTCATTGTGCAATCTGACATTATTGAATACGTCATTGATTGTGTCACTTTCACCCATCAAAGTTCACCCAGGCGGGCTTTACCGAATACTGTTTTTTGTTTGGTCAATCTGCCAGGGTTGCGATGTCTGCTTATGAAACTCGGAAATTGGGTTTCTTTAGAAAGACCCATGGAAATATTGTCTGTCGTGGGTTGCGGTTATTTTGGCTTGTGTATCGTTTTTACCACGAGGCACACAGAAACTGAGAACGAGTTTAAATAAAACCTGTAACGTCCTACTCTACTGTCTAACCAGGTTCCCTACTGCATCTATTGGCCACTAGCTGTGATTTCCCCTCTAAATAAGTGCATGTCTGTTAGCTTTATTTTCGTAATTATTGTGTTCACAAACATTATGAAAATATAGTACCTAATGTAGTAAACTGGTCAAAGGAATGTTGCTTTATAATGTAATTACACCTTTAAGAGAACAATGTTTTATGTTCGCCTAATTTGAATATCTTGAACGTAATTTTAGCAGCTACTCGCCACCATTAGAGTAGTAGGCTCTCACACACTTAAATAATTCACCTAATTTTTGGGGTCCAAAAAAGTCATTGCTCTTCGGGGAATCTTCTGCTGCACAAAATTGCTGGTTTTGTTGCTGGTATTGCTTGTTTCTCCCGCGAAATCTGAAAATATGGTGGCGCTTTGGCATCAACAAGGTTGCATTTAGTGAGGAACATACTTTCTACTGCAGATGAAATTGAAACTGCCGAATATATTACAATCTGACGGCCATTATACCAAATTTGGATTGAACAGCCAGGGCTAGCAACATTGCAATCTCTGTTGTCAAAGTTTTTCTGTGTTTTATATAAGTCCTGGTCGGACAGGGACTCTGACGATTTTCTTCGGATTTTTCTCCAAAGATTGTTGGATCTTTAGGCAATGTTAATGTCTAAGCCACAGAATTAAGTCAACTTTCAACTTTTGGCACGTTGAAAAGTGTGCACAGAAAGCAAGATCCCACACGGCCAAACCTATATATATCCCAAACTGTTGTTTTTCTTTTTTTTTTTACTCCTTTTCCCTTCAGTATGGGGGACCGATGCAAGGAATGCCGATGGGGGGCGGGCCCATGGGGGGCGGGCCCATGGGGGGAGCCCCACAGGCAGGCTACGCCCAGTATGGCGGGGGCTACCCTGGGGTCTTTGCTGCCCCTCCCCAGCAACCTGTCAACGATCCCATGTGGGGATACTTCACCGCCATAGCGGGACAGGTGAGTGGTCGATGCCGTTTTTATAAACCTGTGTGTGTGATGCTACATGATGGGTACCGTGTGTGTGATGCTACATGATGGGTACCGTGTGTGTGATGCTACATGATGGGTACCGTGTGTGTGATGCTACATGATGGGTACCGTGTGTGTGATGCTACATGATGGGTACCGTGTGTGTGATGCTACATGATGGGTACCGTGTGTGTGATGCTACATGATGGGTACCGTG
>JACXGK010005531.1:0-32634 GCA_016801125.1 Novumbra hubbsi | reverse complement strand
GGGGGGGGGGGGGGGGTTGTCTTTTTTACATTTAATCACACACTAGTTTCTCTGACCATTTATATTTGAGTCTGTTTTTTCATGTCTTGTCTTTATTACGTCTGTAGAGCCTTCTGCAAAAAGTGTTCAGTTCTTTGCTTAGAATTTATCTTCAGTGATTTGGTCCCCATCCTCTGTGTGTGTATTTTGGCACTTTTTTGTTTTACATTGAAAGTGTGTCTTTTAAGCACAGTAGCTTAGTGATAAATAGCATGGCTACCCTTTTTTGGATAGTTCTCTAACTTGCTCTTTTCTTCTTAATAATGTGTACATTGCCTGTAAAATGTAGAAATTTGTTAGGAGCTTCGCGTGTTATATTGGTATTTATTTACATTACGGTCAATGTCATGGTAAAACTTGTCAGTATGTAGATTTTTATAATGTACTTGTTAATGTATGTCATGGTATGACTCCCTTGTGCGATGAGGTGGTTCTGAATGTCCTTTCCCTACAATGCTTTACCTGCTAAGCTCTTTAACATGAAATAGTCTAAGCTTTGACTCCATTTTTTTATTTATAATAAAAATCTGTCCTCAACCCCACCCCCAGGTTATTGAAACCTTCTGGTGCCAAATCCATGATAGAAAAGAACACTACCTCCAGGTGAGCTATTATATATATAATATATATAATTTGTTTTGCATCTTACATAGTATTGAACAATCTCTCTTGCAGACACTAATGCATATTTAACTAAATACGAAGATACAGGTAATATTTTATTTTATAGCCTTATTTTACATTTTAACATCGATACCAGAGTAAGCTTTATAGACATTACAGATGGAAGAAACATAAAAGAAAAAAGATGTTGAATCTAGCCCCGACACAGGAATACGTTAGACAATTGGAACTGTATACGGTAAATCATACACCCATTGCATAACCCTCCCTCACTGTTGCTAACAGAGCCTGTAACTAAGGCCCCTGATTGGCTGAGGAGGACAACCAATGAGAGGAAAGGGGAGGAGGAGGGGACAAAGGCAGGCTAATGTTGCTGCTGTAGTCTGGGATAATGTCATATCCATGCTGGTTGCAGACCGGTGTCGACCACGTTTCACTTAAGAACTAATTTGCGTGTCAGCCAATCGACAGAAGGGATAGTGTTCCTCCAGTAAAAAGTACAACTCCTTTCATGTAGAGTTTTTGTAACTGTAGACAACATGGCATCTTGAGTTTGCAGCCCAGAGGACAAACTGTTGTGAGCGAACATGCTGGACAAAACTTGAGTGGAGAGGCAGCAGGATTGCAGACTGTTTTGACCGACTTCAGCTGAATCAGTCTTACTGCTCAGATTGACTATTGTTGTAGAGAATAGTTCAGCATGCCGAACACACAATGAAAAAGAACCTTCCAGAATTTAACAAAGGGAAAAAACAAACCCAAAGGGTTCTACAGTGACCCCTAGGGGTGGTTCTGCAACACTGCATTGGTTTGGCTTTCACAGAGAGCTTATCTGTAGCCATTGTAGTGGGTAAAAGCTAGGTGGGTGGCGCAGGTGTTTTTAGCATTCCTGAAAGAGATCCTTTTGGGACCATTGCAAGTTTTTTTTTATTTTTTTACCTGCTTACTAACAAGCCAATCCCTCCTTGTCACTCATCAGGTGAAAATGGAAGTTGCTGTGGCGGAAGAGAAGAAGAAGATATTCCGAGCCAGGAAAACCATGAAGATAAGCGACCGCCAGCAACTGGAGTCACTCCACAGCACCTTGTCTTCCCCTGTTCCGCCCCTGTCCAATTCATCCAATTCCAACTCCCCCTCCACCCCCAGCCTGTTGACCAATGGCACGCACACCGAGGGTAAACCGAAGGTGGCAGACGGAGAGACGGGCGACATCACAGACTCAAAAAATTCCCGTTCTACGACTCCTGTTTCCCCCACCTCCCAAACATCTCGGTCCCCTCCACTTGCCTTGTCCCTATCGTTGTCCCCCTCACCACCCAGCTCAGAAAACCCCAAAGTCAAGGAAGACACTACTCCCGCCCCTTCATCGCCCTTCCACAACATTAATGACATGCTGAAACAGATGGAGGAAGAAGGGAAGAAAGATGAGTCTCCCACTGCCCCTTCCAATAAGGACAAAGAGAGGGAGCCTACAGAGACGGAGGTGGCAAACACTGAGAAGAAAGAAGAGAAAGCACCTGGGACTGAAAAAGAGGTTTGTATGAAGGTGACATGGAGAAATATGTCTACGTGGGACAATTGGGTGGCTTTAAATGGTGCCGGTTAGAGTTGGAAAGTGTTGAATTTTGTGTTGTTAATGGGTGCAAAAAGGGCCAGTAGGCAATTTCTTTTGACCATAGGTTTGCTGAGTTTGGCGGCAACACTGCAAACTTACCTGGATATTTTCTTCTTCAGGAGGCTTGCACTGCAACTGGAAAGAGCTCCGAGGACCAAGCCCCTATGGATCTGTCTCCTGTGGACTCTCCGTTCTCGCCCGTTACATCTGACAAAGATTCTGTGAAGGATAAGGAGACAGAGAAGGGAAACAGTGTGGCCATAGAAATGGACACAAACAAGGACCATACAGACGCCAAGCCATCTAAAGCCTCCATTTCCACCATTAAGGTGGAGAAACCTTCCAACACCAAGGCTACTATCACAGCCTCTCCCACTCCTTCACATTCCACTGCCCCTGAGCTTGATCGGGACATAAAAGAAGAGGTGCAGCAAAAGGGGGAGAAGAAGAAAGAGGATAGTCAAAAAGAGAAAGAAGAAGTAATGAAAGAGGAAAAGATGGAGGTGGTCTCTGTGAGTGAGATGAAAAATGAACCGAATGTTTCTGAGTCTTCTGCGTCATCGGCCATGTCTACGTGTATAAGTGAAAAAGGTATGTAATGAAGGGATCTTTAAAAGCTGTGTTGAAGGGTACTAGTAATAGCAAATGTGGCCTCATTATTTACTAGTAAAACATTTTCTTTTATAAAATTTATTTTGCAGATACTGAAGTGGAATACCACATAGCTAATGTTTTAATTTTATAAAATACAGAGGGACGTGCTGTTCTAGAAAATACATTAAATAAACACTAACTAGCACGGGAGAGAAAAACTAAGCCTTGAAATTCGTTCGAACAGGTTTAAAGGTGAAGGAGGAAAATGGCTCCTCTTCTGCACAGAAGCGTCCCCTGTTGGATGGTGATGAGAAAGATGGAGGGAAGGTCGTAAGAGATGGGAAGAGGCAACGGGTGCAGGACGTTGAGTTGGAAGCTCAGCTGGAGCTGAAAATAACTGCGAACAGTGGCAGTCGACAGAAACTGGAAAAGGTGGGTTTTGCGAGAAACTACGATGTCAGTTCCCATTGTCAAATCCCTCCTCAACGGCTGTGCCCACATTTTGTCTTCAGTTTAAAGTGTTTCTTCTCTCCTCAGTTCGTGCAGAAAATGGTAGAGGAGCGATTGAGGGTGCTACAGCTCACTGTCTTTGACCAAGGCTTACAAGAGCTGAAGGACCGGGTAGAAAAGATTGACTGTGCCACTAAACACAAGAGCACCCTTACCACACTACAGGTAAGCACAGCACTCACCGGCTTATCAGCAGCTATCTACTGTACATGCTAAGCTATGTGTTGTGGTCTGCTACTAAGTCGATCTGGTATTAATTAAATGTCAACAATAGTCACAGCAGTCAAAAACAGCCAGCAATGGGCATACTTGCAATAGTTTTCAAGAGTCAAGTGGACAAAAACAGTTGACACTCTCAATTGTTGTTGATTATGAGCAATATTCATTTTCAAGTCCGGAAAGTCTTTCAAATTTTAAAAAGTCTGACTTGCACTGTTTATTTCTGTTTTCAGGCCAAAATTGCTAGACTAGCAAAAAAATTTGGAGAAGCCAACCAGGCCTCTGAGAACAAAAGAAAACAGGAAGTACGTCTTAAATAAACGTTCCCATTAATGTAATACTCAGTCCAAATGTGTTAATGTTGCCAAAGATGCAAAGAAATATGACATTAGGTGCTAGCTAATTGTGTTAACAGGATGTCTGTTTGCAGGTGCTTACGTCCCCTGCTGCTAAGACTGCACCTTCTACAAACACCACACCCACCCAACGGTAAGTGTTCAGTCCTGCTGCCAATAGAGTACTTCCTCATTTAGAAAGGCAAGTTTTCAGACTATTTTGGATACAATAATATTTGTTGTATCCAAAACAGAACATAAACAGTCCTGGATTCGTCAACATTGGCAATCATAGATGGCAATTCCAAACGTTTTCTTTATCTCTTGTTAGGGAAGATTTTTATTGTTGTTATTCTCCAGCATAAAATTATTTTACTGTGTTTCATTTAAAACATACGGAAGTGTTGACCATTGCATGTGGCTACACTAGCTATCATTGAGCCTTTGTATCAACGTGACAATACCGGCCTGAAGCCAATATATGCAACTCTTTGAGTCTCTAAGAACACATGATTCAATATATGGAGGCTCTTCCCTGTTTTTTTTTTTCTACCGGTAAGAGGCTGAATTTGTGTCTCGTGATGATTTGATTAAAGGCAACAATATTCTCTAACATCTTTTTAAAACGTACAATAATGGAATACAAAGATGGTTCACTCAAGGGTATTCTCTGATGTTAACAACCGAGTACTCTTGATCGCTTAGTGCAGGGGTCTCCAACATTTTCTAGCCTATGAGGTACTTTTAAGTTAAATTAACTTTTTTTCCCTGGCATATTCCTTTCCTTTCCCGGACAAATCAAAATCTCTGGAAAAACAAGGATCTCTAAAGGGCACTATAAAATCTTTAAGATATTTTGCCCAATTGCTTAAATATATGTTTTCTGTTTTTCCCACTCTCCTCTCCAATAATTTGAAGAAAAACCATGGAATTGAGTGTTCATGTCAATAAAAAATAAAATCAAAAGGCCATTCTTTCAAGTCTGTAAGAATATGAACATGTATTTGTTTCTGGTGTAATTCCTCTTTAATTGTACATCTGGCCCGTTGTACCCATCAGACTATTGCTCATTTCATGACTAAGTCTGCAACCGTAAGAAATAGTATATAATTAAGGGAGAATTACTCACAATATACTTCAGCCAGGTAAGCCTGCTTTGCAGTCTTGAGAAGGTGGAAGTTAAAAAGGTCAGATAAATTCTGTCAAATCTGTGATAGGCAAACACTTGCACCACATACTGACTCAGGGTTAACGTTGCTGGAAATAAATGGCCAGATATGGTAGTTTTTGTCCTTTAAGACAATAATGGGAAAACTGGGATGGACTGACGTTATTGTTATATTTTAGTAGCTGGGAGCATTCCGTGTGTGAGACTTGTGGGATTTGTTTGGCAGCAGAACACGTGAAAATTGCATGCACTTTCAGAAATGTTTGGAGAGCTACTCATACGCAGGCTACGAGCTTCTTGTAGCTCAAGATCGGCGCGTTGGAGACCCCTGCCTTAAAAAAAAAATCCCCTCATGAAATAAGTCGTTGTTTGGATTAAGCAAACAAACTGCGGTTCGTATTTTGCGTCTTCTTTTAATCACACTACCATGGTTCCAGGTCCTGAGTCTTGTGACGTTATACAATGCGCCTAAGCTTGAGAAAACAAGCTTTAAAGTGCAGACAGGCAGTGTACACAGCACCCGATCCAACTGCACCTCTCCTCTCAACAGCGTGCTCCGAATGCATCCAAAGCTGGAGCCGCAGTCTGAAGAGGGGGCACGGCAGAGAGGGGAGATGGCGACCTCTGTTGGTTGGATTAACAAGGAAGTAAAGGAGGAGGAAGAATCTGCAGAAGAGAAAGACGATGAAGAAACATCTGAGGAAGAGGAGGGGGAGGAATTTGAGAAGCCCTCATTCGCCCAAAGACGGCCACCTGCCAGAGGGGAGCAGTCTCGGCAGCAGTCACCACAGCAACCGAGTGGAACAAGGGTTCTAGCAGACATAATGCTGCGACCCATCTCCAAGGACAAGGAGAGGCAGTTGTACATGCGTTGTCAGAATGCTGTTGGGAAGGCAAGATCTGACCGCTATGCGGTGCTCCTATTCCGGAACCTGGTTTCGTACGAGAAGTATGAGAAGTGGGTTACGACAGTGAACTATGTCGGAACCTTGGGCAAAGACGCGCTGCCATTTAACCTCCGCGAAACCATGAGAAAATATTTTGAACAACGGTTTAACAAACTGCACGCCAGAGACTGGAAAAAGATCAGGGATGCCATCAATGAGATCCTGAGAGTGAAGAGACTGCGTTTCTTTTTTGAATCAGACGTTAATTTGACGTAACCTGTTTTAAATTGGGAAGGTGTTTCCCAATTTCAACCAAATACTCAAGCACTTATGTTTTGTATTGAATTCTTCAAATACAAAAGACGTGGTTGTAACTGCGACTTTTGTTTATACCAACATTAACAGTCATACATGTATTCATGCCCCATTAAAAAAAAAAGAATAATGTTATTGGTTTATTATATTCCCAGTACATTATGTATTGAACAAAATAAAGCTCTGGAATTACCACATAAACATGTTGATCATTTTGGCACACATTCAGGTTACACACATTGCCAACACATCAAGATTTCCTGGCAGAAGACTTTCATCAAAGATCATACCCTCAAACTTTTTTATTCAATTTTTAACAACCTAACTCTATGCAAATCAAATCTTATAATGACTTTTAAAAAACAACTTGACTCAATGCACACTGCCTATCTTTCTACAGGTCAGTAGCCGCTGTCGTAAAGCAGACCAGCACAGTGTCTACCAACAATCCAGGTAATATTTATTTTTTTAAATCTCCTTTCCCGTTACTTATTGTTATGACTTTATACCGAAGATTGGTCACTAAATCACCTAACGCAATATGTATCAGTTGGATTCGCTCTAAACTAAAGAAGAGATGCCAGCTGATATACTACCTCATCTGTCATTGAACAGGATATTGTGGATGGAAACTGTCATGTTGTTTGAACTTCAGTCTCTTTTGTTTCCATTTCTGTAGTTCAGCAGCCCAACAAGCCTCATACCGCCACAACTGCCGCAACTGCGATGGTAACACAGGGCTCCATCCTGCAGCTGATCCCCACATCTTCCAACTCTGCATCTCTGGGCACCGTCACCTCTCAGAGCGGGCCTACCGGCACCCTGCTCCTGAAGACCACGTCAGGCTCCAACTTGGTGGGCCAAAATGGCCAGCCCCTACTCATCCAGTTGCCCCTGTCCGCCATGGCCAACGGCGGGGCCGGGACCCTCGTTAATATCCCCGTGTCTTCCTTCAGCACGGTCAACTCCCTCAACAAGGCCAGAACCACTACTCCTACCACCACCTACATCCTCAAGGCCAGCCCCACCACCTCCACCATGGCCGGCACCGCCAACACCATGGCCTTGCAGGCCATCTCCTCCACCACTCAGAGCTCCTCGGCAATGTCACCCGCCCAAATGACCCTGGCCAGGGCTGTGTACCAAGGGGGTGCAGGGGGGATTAGCACACCCAGTGCTGGAGTGTCAGTGACCACGGCCAGAGCTCCAATTCAAGTGGCCTCGGTGCCAGGGGTTGTCTCGTCCTCCTCTTCTCCTGTGTCCTCCGGTCCTGCCGCTACCGGCTCTGCCGCTCCGGGACCTCCCTCTGGGACCGTTATGACCTCAAAGACAGGTGAGTTGTTTTTTTTTTTTCCACTTTCCTGATAGAAAAATAAAGAATGGAACACAATCCAACTGTTTTCTATACATTTTATTTGCCATTCATGTCAGATAATCAAGCATCAAGCTCTACTTCAACCAAAACGCCCATCCCAGGTACTCGTCCCAAAGGCTCCTTCATAGACCTTACGGAGGAGGATGATGATGATGTACTAGGTAAAAATTTACCCAAACTCTCTAATTTCCTCCTATTTTTCTCCACAGTCCCTCCATAGAGATTTTTTGTTCAGTACTGTCTTGTTTTCATAATTGCTTTTATTCTGCAGTGACTGGTGTGAAAAAGGCTACTATGACAGCTGTGGCGGGATCTTCCTCATCCGTTACCCAACGTTCCACTGGGCCTCCTCCATTGATCAGCACTCCTAGTGGTAAGGCTTGAACATTACATGTGTATTATTATTATTATTAGGCACTATATTGCCCTGATATTACTAAAACACTGGATTATTATTTAATTGCTTTGAACCGTTTGTTTTAAATTTTATAGTCCAGTGCTCAGAATATCCATTAGCCTAGTCTCATGAATTACATTATTGGCATTGATCTGGTAGCTTGATTATTTACTGAGACTTGGTTAGTTTTTCTTTAGCTTAGCTGACTGGGCTATTTTACTGCAAAGCTAGCTGTACTATTAACTAGCTTGTATACCTGTCTCGGTATAGTAAGTATTTTTGCTTAACCCATGCCAGTGCATGTACTTCTTCTAATAAGGTAGTTTAAAAAAAAAAATCATCTGCTCTTGTGCTAACTAGACTACTTGCCTAAAATAACTAATGTTGTTTATCGACTGTAAGGTTTGCGTTCTCTAGCATTTTGTGAGCTACCTGTACATGCTGCAAACACTAGTTAAATTTTGCTTTGTTCTTTTATTAGCCATCTTTCAATGCCACAGACCCATCTAATGCTGAATGGAAGTGTGTGCGGATTCACCATTTGTTGATGGATTATGTTCATGTTTAAGTTTTTTGGGAGACTTGTGCTTACACACGAGATATTGAACAGTTCCTGCACATTATACATTTTCTAGCTTTCTTTTGATTTGCTTAAATTACTATGATTGGTCAGAGGTTTGTGCACCTCACTTTATTCCAGGGTAATACACCGCTCAAAACAGGGTAAAACACTGATCAAAACCAAAGTTGTAATCATCAGTATACCCCGTCAATTAAAATTCAGGGATACATATATGTCCATTTAGAAAGCATAAGCGATTCTGAATCAGTTTCACCTGTTGGTGCAAAAAAAAGTAACAACAGGTGCACTGGAGAGGCAACAGCAAGACTACACCAAATAAGTAAATGGTTTTGCAGGTGGTAGATACAGACAATTGCTCCCTCCTTATCCTTCCTGACGGAATGCAGCCCATTCAGGTTGCACAGACAGTCCAGCTCCTCCAGGATGGCACATCCATATGTCACAAGAAGATTTGCAGTGTCTCCCAGTATAGTCTCAAGAGCATGTAGGAGATACCAGGAGACGGGCTGCTACACTGGGCCATAGAAGGGTACAAATCCAGCAGCAGGACTGGTATCTGCTCTTTTGTACAAGGATGGACAGGAGGATCACTGCCAGAGTCTTACAAAATTACTTCGAGCTGCCTTCTGGTGTGCAGATTTCTGACCAAACTGTCCAAAACGGACTCTACGGGGGTGGCCGGAGGGCCCGATGTTGTCTAGTGGGATCTGTGTTCACAGCCCAGCCAAATGCAGCTCGATTGGCATTCGCCTGAGACCACTAGAATTGGCTTGTCTGTCTATGGACCCCGTTTCCTTTCTGGAGACACCATGGTGGACGTTATGCTACCTGCAACACAATCCAGCATAACTAGTTTGGCGGTGGATTAGTGATGTTCTGGGTAGGCATATCTTTGGCGGGTTTTACTGACCTTTACGTCCTCAGACCCATCAATGACGAAAGCATTGATGCCAGTGACTGGCCCTCACATTCCTCAGACCTGAATTCTATGTATCGTGCATCTGACTGTCCTGGAGCTCACTGATGCCCCGATCCAATTTTGGGTGGGGAATCCTCCAAAACACCATCCACCATCTCATCAGGAGCATGCCCAGACAATCTAGAGTGTGCATACAGGCATGTGGGCCACACTTGCTACTCAGTCGCATCAAAAGTTGCGTGATGAAATTCCTGCAAGTTGGAGCAACTTGTGATTTGAATTGTTTACCTAAATGTTTGGTGTGAGTATGAATCCAGCCCTTAGTCTGTTGGTGATTTTGGTTTCCATTGACTGTTGTAATATCATTTTGTTCTCGACAAGTTACACAATGTACAACACAGATTTGGATTTTTAATACATTTCGTTCGATACACAATGTGTTATTTAAAGCGCTTCCTTTTCTTTTTGAGCAGTGTCTCATAGCTCTTTTCACCAAGTTTTTCCAAAGTGAATAATTTGAAGTACCTCTGCATTCTGGTGTTCAAAATGGCAGTAATTAGTTACAAATATACAGTGCTTCCCAGACAGAAACCACTCTTTCATAAAAGGTATATGAGGTGCTATCTGGAGTTTGCCAAATGGCACAAAGTGAAACTTCAATGTCTGTGGTGCTACAAAACAAGGTACCGCCTTGCTAATACCATTCCTGCGGTGCAGATTTGTGGTGGCTGCATGTAGTCCCTAATTTAATTCAATGCAGAGTGTCGTAACTACGATTTTGGTCAAAATGTGGTTATATTTTAAAATGAACTTTTGGGTGTCTGTTTTATCTAGGGTCAAAGTATTTTGGTTCATTGTTGCTCCGTTTTCGAGATAAAAGAATGTAATAATTGCAGATACTACAAAATCTGACAGAAAACTAAGGCAGACCGACGTATGTGTAGATACGCCGGTCTGGCTTGGTATTGTCCAGCGTTCTGTGTAGATACGCTTGTCTGGCTTGGTATTGTACCCGATTCCTACCATCCCGCTCAACTTTTACATCGCCGCCTCACAAATTCAGACAACGGAAAAAGCAGAAGTCATCGGTTACCATGGAATATTGCAGTGGGAAAAGAATAGTGGAACTTGCCTTAAAACGCAAATACCCCACACATGGTAAGTAAACAGCAGCAGACCATAAAAGAAAGCAAATATTATAGGCTGGACAAGCTTTGGCAATTCAGTGGTTAGCATTAGCAATGTGGTTAGCCTACTTGCTCCCTGAAGACTTCAGGGATTGTATGTTCAAGTAGATCTCAAATAATCCAATTAGCAAGGTATTCTTCGGGACTTCTTCGCAGGAAATGACTACGCCTAGGCTAGCAACGGAACTGGCAATGTCAATGAACTTGCCTTGCGCCGTGCCCTGCCAATCTATTTCTATGCATTTACCTCTTGCTGCGCACCTTTCTGATTTCAACTCCCCCCCCAAAATTATCCCCTACAAGTTTACAAGCCAACAACTAGCTGAATTAATATTAAGTCATAAGCCCCTTTCACACATTAAGTAGGATATATCCCTGAATGAAAGCAGTCACATCGCAGTAACAAGCATGTAAATTGTTATGTCTGTCTTACAAGACATTTCCACATCTTATCATTTTATTTAAAGCTAAAGCAGTGTTTTACATACACATTCATTTATCCAAGATTAAATCTGTATAGATGTTGGCACAAATGATGTCGCCTTATTTATCTATTATATTCTTATCCTTAGTAGGCCTAGTGTAGATTTAATTTTCTTTGCTGATTGTATTTATTACCTACTATCCAATTCTGTAGCCATGTAAAATGCAAGTTACAAATTGTATTTCATTTATGATTAAATAATTAATTAGTACCTTATTACATGGTCAATATTCATAGAAGGCATTGTAGACATACATTTCTCTCTATTGTAGAATTCTTGAAAAATAATAATTCTATTTTGTTTTTTTATTGCAGTACAAACTACTCCAAAGTGTCCGCCTTCTCCAACTCCCATGTCCCTGGATGAGCTTTTTGTGACGTTTGATGCAGAATGTGATCTAACTGTGGCTGAGGCTGCTGATGATCATAATTATGGCCATGACAATGGTGGCCATGACAATGAGGCTGACTGTAATGATAAGGACCATGCCTGTGGTGATGGTGGCATAGACAAGGATGGTGATAATGAAGCTGCTTTTACCAACTCCCAGAAATACATCCCACCCATGAGGAAGCCTTGTCCAGAGTCTTGTAAGAAGAAGTGTGTGGAGAGGATCAGTGCTGAAAGGAGGAGTGAGGTGCATAGCACCTATTGGGGTATGTCTTACCAGGAAAAAAGGGTGTTCATTTTCACAAACATCACCCAACATAAAGTGCGACGCAAGACTGAATCTGTCTCAAGCAGAAGAGGCAAGTCACTGGTGTACAAGATACATGACCACCATGGTAAGCCGCAAGATGTCTGTAAGACATTCTTCCTGACCACCTTAGGATACCACCCTAAAAATGACAGTCTGATTAGAACAGTAACTGGAAACACAACCCCCTCAAGTTTTGCCCCACCCCAAGACCGCAGAGGAAAACACACACCTGCGAACAAATTAAATCTAACCCCAGTCAATGAACACATCGACTCGTTCCATCCCACTATCAGCCAATACCGGAGAGAGCATGCCCCATATCGTAAATATCTACCTAGCGATATCACGGTCCAATCCATGTACAAGCTGTACAAAGAGGCCAAAATCATGCCCTCAGTGTCATATGAGACTTATCGAAAAGTTGTGAAAGAGAAAAACATCTGCTTTACCAAGTTGGTTACAGACAATTGCAAGAAGCGTGTGCGTCAGAAGATCCACCTGAAGACGGATCACAAAAAGGATTGTTCTAAATTTGATCTAAATGTCTGATTTATTGTATTTTTAATATGCTCTGTGTGTGTATTGTATACAATGATTTTAAAGACAAATATTTGTGTTCAAATTCTGATTGATGCTTTGTTTTAATCTAGATTGCTAATGTCATGTGTTTTACAAATGATGTACATAGTAAAAATAAATAATTTATCATAATATTTATATATATATCATTTATTCAGTTTAATGAACGTGAGGGTGCGGACAACTTTTATATTAGATAATGAAGATCAACTTGTTAAGGAGGGGAAGGATCATCATTATCTATTATTCATCTTGAAACCATGACTAATGAAGCAGTTGAACAGTTATGTAGTCTTGATTATTCCATTTCATAATGTATTTAAATGTTCAAAACGCCCACGTATCTGAAAAAAACCCCAAAAAGAATTACAAAGAACAAAATAAAACAATGTTCCTGATATTGATATTAAAAACAAGATATATTATCATTAAGTCATAAAGACAAAGCAGTTACAAATTTGCCATTGTAAACTATTTCTAGCTATTGATTACAGTACAAATGCAGAGTGTCGTATCTGCGTTTTTGGGGTCATAGATAAAAAAAATTGGGGGAAATGTTATGCATAAAATAACCTGTTGAAGACTTTATACTTAATACGTTGTTAACTGTAACTCATCTACCTACCACACAATAGGCTGGACAATGAAAAAAACTTTAAAGCCATTTTTCTTAGTTCCACTCTAAGCGTAGTTACGACGGTTAGGCTTTGTAGGGCAGAATAGTTATGCCACAGTTCCACGGGTGCTTTAACCCCAGTACCAGGGCTACACAAGTGATTTATGCTCATGTTGGCCCTTCTATAATTGTCCTTCCAGCTCAGGCTGGACAGGATGGACTTGGAGTATATGTTTTGATTCTTGTGTCCCCCTGCTGTCCCAAAAAGTAAAAGTTTCTTGAAGGCATCTACCTGTTGAGCTTGGATGCATGAACACCTATACTACTGCGTATATGACTTTTGCATCATGCCCTCTTGACCCCTGCCCCTTTTCACGACCATCTCCAGAGACCTCCCATTCCTTACCTCTCTCATCAACTCCTTGCTGAGATCCTTTGATCCTTCAGAATTCTAAAACTACACACTTCTTTCTTCTTTTCCTTGACCCTTGACCATCTTACCTCTCTCAGAACAATCCCCTTGACCAGGCAGGCTTCAAAATGTGCCGCTTCACCGAAACTGCTTCCCTCTTTGTAACAGAAGCTCTTCATAATGCCCAACATACCTCTGTTATCATCTTTGGCCTGCGACCCTGTAAACCATCGCATCCTACTTTCCGTACTCTTGGATTTGTGCAATTCAGACACTATTGCTGCCTACTTGGCAGGCCTCTAATACCAGGTGACGTGGAGAGGATCAATGTCTGTTTTGCTACCTCTTACTACTGGTGTTCCCCAAGGTTTGGTTCTAGGTCCTCTCCTCTTGACTCTATGCACCAAGTCTCTTGGCTCTGTTATGACCAGTTCCCAATCCGCACTTTCCCTGCTGGCTATTCTCTCTACCGATCTTCAGAAAACATCTGAAAACTTTCATTTTCAGTGTCTAAAATAGCCGCCTCAGTTTTTTTGCAAATTTTGCTGTTGATGTTTATTGATATAGTCTTCTTTCCAGCAACTACTTTTGACGATAACTAATTAATTGGGTAGAATGAACTAGCGGTGTGGTTGTTCTCCGAGCTATCATAAAACATATGCATTTCTGTATCTTTGTATAAGAGCATCCGCTAAATAACATAAATGTAAATGCTATGCAATTCATCAAATGTATTACGCTAATAGATTATATTGAACCTCTACACCAGAGGTGTCAAACTGGTTCCACGGGGGGCCAAGTGTCTGCAGGTTTTTATCTTTTTCCTTAAATTGGTTCCTAGTTAAGACATAAACAACCAAGTGAAGGTATAACCTTACCAATTACTATCATAGTTATTCAATCAACTACAAGGTGAGTGCAAAAACCTGCAGACACTAGGCCCTTCGTGGAACCGGTTTGAAACATCTGCTCTACACGAATAGGGAATAAACCAAGACACAGCTATGGATATGATTTGAATTGGAATGAGGGTCATGGAATTTGGTCAATAGTGTCATGATAAATAATAGTGGGCATTGGGGGCAGCTTATATATATAATCTTGGTGAGCAATTCTGGCACTGAGTACCATTTACAACCTGTGGTTCATAATGGCAAACCAACCCAACGAATGCATGTGCTGACAGCATTACAGGTGCTGCAAAATCTAGATGAGATGGAGTCAGATGGAGGATCAGAAATAGAGCCTGAAATCGACATGTCTGATGATGGGTCTTCGTCGGATTCTGAGGATGAGCTGCCACCTCCAATGCCTGAGCCTGGTTACGGGAAAACGGAGCCAACGATGACCAAAACTGCAAGACAGGAGTCTGGGAGGGACGGCACAATTTGGGTAGAAAGGAGCATTAAGAGCAAACCAGAAAGGCGGGCTTCGAAGGACATCTTCACGGAGAGCGCAGGCCCAACCACCCAAGTCAAGAGAAACATCGGCAGAGCCCTCGAAAGTTTCCTCTGTTTGTGTGACATGCAAATGTTGCAGCACATCAGAGATTGTACCGTTACTCGTGCACGCCAAAAAGGAGAGAGTTCCTGGGACATGTCTGTTGATGAACTCAAAGCATTTATCGCACTCTTATTTGTCCGTGGCGCATATGGTGGTAAGACCTTGGATGTGGAGTCCTTTTGGTCTGATCGATATGGAGTGGACTTCTTCCGAGAAACCATGTCACGCAGGCGCTTCAGAGAGATTATGCAACACTTGTGTTTTGATGACAAGGAGACAAGAGGACAGCGCTTGGAAACAGACAAGTTTGCGGCAGTCTCAGACACCTGGGAAGATTTTATGAGGAATTGCATTGCTTGTTACAATCCAGGACTGAACATAACTGTTGTTGAGCAACTGTTCCCAACAAAAGCTCGGTGCCGTTTTACCCAGCACATATCCAACAAACCGGACAGATTTGGAATCAAAATTTTTTTAGCTGTCGATTTTGACACCAAGTACGTGCTCAATGGCTGTCCGTTCTTGGGCAAGGATGAAACCCGGCCGACGGGTGAGCCACTGTCGGAAAATGTGGCTTTGAGACTTATGGAGCCTTTCACAGGCAAAGGCAGAATTTTGACCACAGACCTCTTCTTCACTTCACTTTCCCTGGCAAACAAGTTGATGGCAAAGAAAACGAGCCTTCTGGGCATTATGAACAAACAGAGACGGGAGCTGCCCTCCTGCGCACAAAGCAGCACGCCAGCGGCGCTCTACTCCACCACAGTGATGGAGAGCGGGAAAGCTACGCTCACAGTGTACAGATGTAAGAAGAACAAGAGTGTTTGCATCCTCAGCACCATCCATCCAACTGTTGCCTTCAGCAGCGGAATCAAGAAAAAACCAGAGACAGTGACACACTACAATCACTCAAAGGTATGTCTGCCATATAGCCTTTAGTCTATACCTACAATACACCAAATTTTTGCCAATTAATGTTATTGTTATCTTTTTTCTATTTAATGCTAATCTTGTTTTTCCTTTTTTTTTCTCAATAGGCTTGTGTGGAATCGCTCGCCCAGATGGTAAGACTGTACTCTGTAAAAGGAGGCACTCGTCGCTGGCCTGTTGCGGTGTTCTACAACCTGTTAGACATGGCTGCTATAAACGCACACGTGCTGTACAAACAATGTCTCAACAAGACAATCAGCAGAAGGCAATTCATAATGGATTTGGCATGTGAGCTTCGCGAGAATTTCCTGATGGCCAAAATATCTGCCAAGGAGGTAGCTCGTCCCACTCTTCCGTTTCCCAGGCCGCTGCCGCTCCCTCCCGGCAAGAAGACACAGTGTCAAGTTGGAAGGTGCACACGGAACAAGACTAATGAAAGCTGTGTACAGTGCAACCGTTTTGTTTGCCGATCTTGCTCACACAAACCCCTGAAACTGTGCGCTGACTGTGGGCCGGAAAGATAAAAACAAGACATGAATTGTCCAATACAATTAACTTTTCTATTTTGTTATAAAATATATTCAAGCAAGTAGTCTATTTTGTCATGGCCTCTTTAAATTGTCTTTGAAATTGTTTAAAGGCCTAAGTAGATCATCCATGTGTGCAAATATTTTGACTGTTGCACCTTGGTTGACAACCTGTGTAACTTTCTATGTAGGAAAGTAGTAATAAAAAGTTACTGGACTGTATTACCCTGCTAGTCAAATGTATGAATAAAAATCATTAAGTGATACACCGTAATGTTTTATTTCAAGATTGCCTTTGATTGTGTTTCTATAAATCGGTGAGTGCAGGGCACACGCACGTCATCTGCTATATAGTGTCCTTTTCAGTAAATTTTCGCCCACCCTCCGAAGGGCATGCGCCATCCATCTGTACGCGCTCCGATGGCCGTGTGTCCTTCGTCTTGGGACTCCTGGCGCACTCCGACACTAGATAGGTCTGTGCACAGCCCGGTTCTCAAATAAAAGCGGATCATTTTGCCACAACCATATGTTGATTGTTTGCTTGCGTTCAGATTTTTGGCAGTGTCGAGTCAATTTACTGAAATTTTGCTACATGATTTATAAAACCTTTCAATTACGCACAAAGCAACTAAAAGCCATATGTACTCCTATTTTAACCAGAACACCTGTCTACCTATCGACTGCAGCCCAACATGATCTATATTTCTTGCATTGTGCCAGCGGGGGGATTTAAATACTTATAAGAAAATACTTATTAAACCCTTATGTTCACTATAAAGCCCTACCTTGTAAATGCTTCTTTTTTTTTTACTTGCCTTGTCCTGTAGGAGCTACTACACCTGCAAAGAATGTTTGCTAGCTGAAGAACTCAAGGGTCTGTTCTTTATGAACCCAAGTAGTTTATCAAGTGTGTTTTGCCCTTCATAGCTACAAAGCCTTTGCCAGCATTTAAAGCCTCTTGAAATCTGATTTGTAAAAGAAACACATTAAAGGTTTTGTTACCTCGATTTAGACCAAATCACATTTGATCGGCACGTTTGAATGAGCTTTTATTATTACAGAATTGGCCTAATTTGCCTAATTGACCAGATGACCCTTTCAGTCTCTGGCGTACTCGGGGTTACAATCGATACTGATCACAATAAATTCTCAAAATTAGAGACCGCCAGAGGGTAGGGAAGAATGAGAATTGGTTTTCATGGTTTGACAGTGTGTGAACAGTCACTCGCATATACTATACTTCATAAAGTCACCGTTATATCTCTGAGAACATTTCTTTGTGCAGAAATATGCTGTGGTAATTAAGAATTGCGAAGTTAAGTCTGGTATCAGAAATATGTTAATTTAGAGTATTCATGTCTCTATGCACTTCAGAAAATGTTGTAATATAAATTTTTAATGTTTTTACCTCAGGTAATACATCGAGAGCGTCCCCGCAACAATCTGTCAGCAGTCCTCAACTATCAACTATCCACTACCGCCCTCCTCTGGTATGTTTCTGAACTGAATCTTTTTCACATATCGACAATTGAGAGAACAAATCTTTGTAAAAAAAAAAAGTACCGTATTTTTTGCACCTTAGGGCGCACTTAAAAGCCTTTTAATTTCTCAAAGAACGACAGTGCGCCTTATAATCCGAAGTGCCTTATATATGGATTAATTCTGGTTTTGCTTACTGACCTCTAAGCGATTTTTGTGTGGTAACAGGCACTCACGGTGCTAAGTCAAAATGTTTTAGTACGACTTTGGTAAACTACAAAGCCGCACCGCTTGCAGCATTACGGCTACCGTAGCCAGGAGCGTCGCGGAGTAATACATACTGTGCTTCACCATAATATTACAGTGTGTGTATAAGGACCCCAAAATGGCACCTGTAGAAAGACACGCCTACGACGCAGACTTCAAACTGAAGGCTATCAGTCACGCAGTAGAACATGGGAATAGAGCAGCTGCGAGAGAATTCTACATTCATGAATCAATGGTACGGAAGTGGAGGAAGCAAGAAGATGACCTGTGCCAAGTAAAGAAGACCACACAGAGTTTCCGCGGGAACAAAGCGAGATGGCCACAGTTAGAGGACAAAATTGAACAGTGGGTTATTGAACAGAGAGCAGCAGGTAGAAGCGTCTCTACAGTCTCTATTCGACTGAAGGCAACAGCGTTAGCACGGGACAAGAATATCAATGACTTTCGAGGCGGTCCTTCTTGGTGCTTTCGTTTTATGAAAAGACGTAATCTCTCTATCCACACACGAACTACCATCTCGCAGCAACTGCCAAAAGATTACGAAGAAAAGCTGGTCACTTTCCGCGCATACTGCAAAAACAAGATCACTGAAAAGAAGATCCGGCCAGAGCACATCACCAACATGGACGAGGTTCCCCTCACCTTTGATATCCCTGTGAACCGCACTGTGGAGAAAACGGGGACCAGAACGGTGTCTATACCCACCACAGGGAACGAGAAGTCATCCTTCACTGTAGTTCTCAGTTGCCAGGCTAATGGCCAGAAACTTCCACCTATGGTCATTTTCAAGAGGAAGACATTGCCAAAAGAAACGTTTCCGGACGGCGTAATCATCAAAGCTAACCCGAAGGGCTGGATGGACGAGGAAAAGATGAGTGAGTGGCTGAGAGAAATTTACGTCAGGAGACCAGATGGCTTTTTTCACAAATCTCCGTCCCTATTGATCTGCGACTCCATGCGCGCCCATCTCACCGATGCTGTCAAAAACCAAGTGAAGCAAACTAATTCGGAGCTTGCCATCATTCCAGGTGGATTAACTAAAGAACTCCAGCCGCTAGATATTGGTGTCAACAGGGCGTTCAAAGTTAAACTGCGAGCTGCGTGGGAGCAGTGGATGACAGAAGGCGAACACACATTCACCAAGACAGGAAGACAGCACCAGGCGACTTACGCCACTATATGCCAATGGATCGTGGATGCCTGGGCTAAGGTATCGGTCTCAACTGTGGTCCGAGCTTTCACAAAGGCCAGAATCATCACTGAACTGCCAGCTAATAGCAACGACACTGACTCTGATAATGACGAGAGGGATTCGGGCATGTTGGATGCCGTAATCGCCCAACTGTTAAACTCGGACACTGAAGATGAAGAATTTGAGGGATTTGTGGACAAGGAATTAACTGAAAAAGTGAGTGTATTGTGTTGTATTTTACGTGTTATAACTGAACAATTTGGAGAGTTTTTGTGAATACGCTAACGTTTAATTTAGCTGTATCAGGCTGTGTTTTTTACGTGTTACAACTGAACAAGGTTGGTAGTTATTGTGAATACGCTCATTAACGTTTGAATAATGTTGAGAGTTGTTGTGAATGCGTTTAATAAAGTTTGACTGACTGACTTATCTGACTGTTTTTTTTTTCACTTAATGCTCCTTATGGTCCGGTGCGCTTTATATATGAAAAAATATTGAAAATAGACCATTCATTGACAGTGCGCCTTATAATCTAGTGCGCCCTATTGTGCAAAAAATACAGTAAATTATAATTTGTTGAATTGTTTTATATTTTCTCTCGTGTCTGTCCACTCACATCCATCTTCTAACTCCCTCCTAGGACTCCCCATCCAAATCACGCATGGGAAACAATACCACTCCAACCAAAGCAGCCGCTGTCGTTTTACCCCCGCTGCCCTCCACCCCCCTGCCCGCTGGACGGCTACCCATGGAGGCCACCCAGACCTCGCCACCACAGCAGCCCCAGCTGAAGCTGGCCAGGGTGCAGACCCAGAACGGCATTGTTCTCTCCTGGTGCGTGGCAGAGACTGACAGGACCTGTGCCGTCGTGGAAAGCTACCACCTGTACGCGTACCACCAGGAGAACGCCGGCGCGGCCGGGAACGGCCCCGGGGCGGGCCAACACTGGAAGAAGATCGGGGAGGTCAAGGCACTGCCGCTGCCCATGGCCTGCACCCTGACCCAGTTCGTCTCCGGATCCACCTACTACTTTGCGGTGCGGGCGCGGGATGTGTACGGGCGATTCGGGCCCTTCTGCGAGCCACAGTGCACCGATGTCATCAGCGCGACTCCGAGCTGAGTCAACTAGGAATGGAAGACGTGGGCACGTCATTGTCGTGACGGGATGTTGGGCGGATCCTTTTGACTTCTTTTCATGGTGTTAGTGAGGAGCCCGCGATTGCTTAAGTGTTAACACGTCTACAGTATGCACACAAACGCGCGCGACAACACACACACACACGACAGCGAACACACACACACGACAGCGAACACACACACACACACCCACACACACGCGAACACACACACACACGCGAACACACACATGAACACATTGTATTTGGTTGGACTCCAGACTACTCTGATTGGAGAAGAAAACTGGCAACGGACATTTGTTGCTGTGCCTAAAGACATATTGTATATTTTTCCGTGACTTAAGCTATTGTACATAAGTGAAGTGAGTGGTTCTCCATGGCAAGTCATATATTTATATGTTGACTTCTGTTACCCTGGTCCTGATGATTTTTTTTTTATTATTTTCTTTTGCTTTATAAGAAAACAAGTGAAAGACAATAACTTTTAATGTTCACAGACATTGCACCGAAGTGCAATATGTGTTTGAACCTAAACATGGATGATGATAATGGTAATTTTGTATGTTTTGTCTGGTAACCAGACTTTATAGGAATGATCAATTCAATAAAACATTTTATTGAAGTTTTTAAGTCTAGATGTCTTCAGCTATGTTTACACGACCACCAGAAGAACAGAATTAGTTTGTTTTTATTATGTGACCCTTTTTGTATTCATACTGACGTTGCATCTGAAATAGCGCACAGAGAAAACACATAGAGCAAACGGTTATTATAAACACACCTGAGCATAATATTACATAGCAAATTAGAAACAAATACAAGCATTGTGACGTTCTTTGAAGGAAACTGACCAAGGCGCAGGAGTGGCAAAACAAAGGTCTTTTATTACGACCACTGTACAAGGTACAGAACCAGATAATAGAGTCGTACAGGCTGAGGGGAGACTCTGCTCCAGTACACGTAACATACAACAATCACGGACACAGAGACTAGACACACAAGGGCTTATATACCTAGTTAACAGGTGGCACCTGTTAGGAATCAAGGAGGGATGCGTTCACAGGACATGGGGAAAACAGGACAAAACACACACGATGGCGACTAAAAGGCCGGCGACGTCAAACACCGGATCGCCACGTGATCAGAGGAGGGCCCGTCTTGTGACGGCAACGTGACAAGCATGGAACGCATTTTCAGATTTCAGTTTTTTTTTCTGGGCGGGAAATGTATACATTATGGAATAGATAAAATTCCGTTTTAGATGTGAAAACAAAGTAATTATTTTCATCCTTTTATATACTCTGATTTTTTTTTTCGCCAAACCAGTGTTTGTGTTTCTTTAAAAAGTCTTGGCACCTGGAGTTGCTTTATATTATTTCCTGAGGCTGCATCGGAAGAGATCCGGAGGTTAGCAGCCATTCAGAAATCCACCACTAATAAATCTGTACTCTTTCAAAGCATAAACTCTTTTGACCCCCCCCCCCACTCACCCCCCACCCATCCACTAGAATGTCACTTGCAGTTTGAATGTGTCGCACTTGTGCATTTGCCACCATTGTCCTGTCTTTAAGATGTGCTATGCATGAAGCTCCAGTAGATATGTCCCAGAAGCATGACATTCCACAGCTGGTGAATTGATGTGTTCTAAGAATCCCCTGAAAATCTGTCAAAGTTAAAAGAGACAGCTGGTTAATACTTTCATAAGAATTTAGTTTAGGCTTGTCTGGTTCGGTTTTAGGTCTAGAAGCTTTTAGGTCTACATTTAAACAATTTTTATTTGTACAATCATAAGCCGTGAATGGCGTCTGGCTGGCTATATTTGGGAAATTAAGGTGTGATTTCATGGTGTACTATACGCTACACAGATTGGGATTTTTTTTTCAATACGGACCTTAATAACCAAGTCATATACCGTTAATAGGCCTTTTGTTTTGCAATTTTATGTGAGATAAAAAAAGCTCCAAATGACACAAACTTGCATGTTCATACAAGGGAAGCAACCTCTCATCCAATGCCATGCAAATTGGCCAACCTTGCAAGCTCGCCACTTTAGGTATATTGAACAGGAAAAAACATTGATGCAACTGTCTCTCATCACAAACGTGGTGTTAGGGCAATAGTAGCCTAATGCAGAAACAATGTACAGAAGTCAAGTGCATTTTAGGATCATGTGATTGAGGGAAAAAAATCTAGGCAATTAAATGATTTTGTGTCATGAATAATAGATCAAAAGCATACATGTTTGACAATGAATCTACTTTCAAGAATTAATTCTATTTTACCTGATCCATTTGGTCTAAAGTTGTCTCTTTAATATGTAGGAAAATTACATAAACTTGAGACTGTCTATTTAATATCTCAATGAATATGGTAGACATGCGCTTACATTCCTTTATGTAGAATTATTCAACCTTAATGGTGGTTGACCATTAATTTTTGTAAGGCCAAGAACTATCCATTATAAAAATGATTGTCAAAACAACTTTAGTCACATAGGGATGTTATTTGTCAGTAAAAAAAAAAAATCTTGCCAACCCTAAAGCAATTGCCCAATGACAGAATTCATTTTCACTCTTTTGTCTTAGAAATCTGATACATCACTGTTTCTTTAACGGTCCTCTGATCACTAGGTTACCTGCTGCCCTAGACTACGGTAGAGAAAGAGTCTGATGCAGTAGAGTACAGTACAATTGCAGTTTAGTTTAGTTCACGACATACAATATAGAAAATTAAACCTGTACTATAACCTTCTTTTCATGTGCTGTATGCTGCAATGCTATACTGTCGTTTTCGTGCTACACGGTAATCTGCTATAATCTGCTGTTCAAATTTGTAAGAATAAATGACGTGAACCAGCCAAACTGCCGGTCCGGGTCACGGCACCACTCTTATTACTGTCAAGCAGACAGAGCTTACAGTACGTTCTTAAAACTCTGTAACATATAGATGACTATTTTTGTCATATCAAGACTGGACCAAACAGTGGCAAATCATAAATATTAGACATTGGCCTTCCATGGGGGGATCAAGAAAAAATTACAGAATCACAGCATCACTTATTTACATTATGTACCTGACATTTAATCAATCAAATTAACTAATAATATAAGAAAATCACTGCTTTTTGATGTCATCATATTCAAACACGCCACTGCCAATTTATCAAACAAGCCTTAGCCAGAGAACGAGTGCAATGGAACTGGAGTAGAGCATGGGTGATTTGGTTAGAGCGCAGTGCCTTTTAACAGTTTGCCTAATCAACCTATGACTATTTAAATAATATTCCAACAGCCAATGACATGCTGTAGAGCATGGGTGATTTGGTTAGAGCGCAGTGCCTTTTAACAGTTTGCCTAATCAACCTATGACTATTTAAATAATATTCCAACAGCCAATGACATGCTGTTGAAATATTAAGCACTTTTTCTCCGATTCTACTCATTCGAAAATGCTACGTTAATACAATTGATACTGAAAGTTTGAGCTGCCTTGAGACCACTAAAGATGAAAAATCTTGTTTCATGTTATAATACCTGATCCAAACTGAAAGCATTTAATCTAAAGACCAATTAAACTATTGAAATTATTGAATTGAAAAATATATATTAATTCATATTAAAAAAATTACATTTGTGTCCTTTTCTTCTGTAAAGGAGTAGAAGGCCCTGATTGTTCCCCAAAGGGAACCAATTTGAGCCAAACATAAACAAATCATTAACCATTATCTTTAATTCAGTAAAAATAAAATACTTTATTGGACCCTATGTGTTGCCTAATTTAGTACAACTTCTGAATTGGATCCCTATGATAAAATGTCAGTCAATGAGGCATCTTGCCAAAAAGATTTGACATTATGACAATTACACTGATTGGCCTTGTTTGGGGTGCTACTATAATTTAAAAATAAATTATAATAAACTGTCATTTGTTTGTTTCAAGCTCAGTGGGCCACATTTCTTGAAACAGTTACATTTGAAAGGCACATCGTCAGGTAGCAGGTGTTTACTTTTGACAATAGGGGGAGCCATTCTCTTCTAAATTATGTGATTTTCTTCCACGTTTGACGCCCTGAATCCTTCCTTTTAAAAATCCTATGGAGGGACCCACCTCCGCGTTTCTCTCTCTCTCTTTCCCACTCTTTCTTTCTGGTGAAGGAGGGGGTGGAGAGTAAGTGAGCGCAGTCTGAGTTCTGCATTTCTAAGGCAAATAGAGGTGCCAGTTTTACACTCTCCCTAGTCTACCTCACCATGCTGCCTATTTGACACATTTAATAGTTGGACTGGAGGAGGCTTACATCTTATCTAACCGGAAAGCTCCTGTTTCTGGACGAAAAGGAAGAAGATTTTTAACAGTTGGAGAGGGGGGGGGTCACCAAGAATCCTACTTTCACCTCACTCAAACAGCCAAAACGGAAGGCTTTGGAGTATTCAATTTTTTCTTTCGCTTTATGTTTTTTCTCTTCCTGATCGTGGTGCTGGGAGGTGCTTCATCTTTTCATATATTTGCTCTCTCCATCATTTGCCTCCTCATCTACTTCTCCATCTACCTGGTGTACAATTTCCTCTATTTATGAGTGAGAGAAACGAGATCGAGAGAGGAGGGGTTTTTATTGGCCTTTCTGCTTTCCCTTCTCCACTCTTTCCTTTCTCCCTCCGAATCATTCCATCCCTCTCCACCCTTTTTCCTTTACCTATCCCCTCCACCCATTTCCCCTTCGTTATATTTGTCCTCTCCATCCTTTCCACCTGTTTCCTTTTCCTCACCCCATTCCTCTCCAACCTTTCCACCTGTTTCCTTTTCCTCACCCCATTCCTCTCCACCCTTTCCACCTGTTTCCTCACGCCATCCCTCTTTCTCTTGTTCTCTGTCTCTAAACTCAGATGTAAATGAACTTGGACTGATTCTTTTTTTTTTTTTTTTAAGAAAGAGACAACAACTAAACAACAACTCTTCATCAATGACTCCTTTTTTCCCCCTTTTCCTTCTCTTCTTTTGGTCCCTCCTCACCCACATCCTATACATCACAATTTTGCGGGATTCTGTATAGGTAATTCTAGGTAGGTTCACAATTGTTTAGTGTCTTTCCGTCTCTCTGTGTGTACTTGCGTGTGTTTTGCGTATACATAAAACCCACCCGCTCACACACTAAACTATGGCGAAAGGACAGAAGATGTATTTGGTGGTGTTCAGACAGTCGGTTGATCAGATCGCATATCATCCACTCATTCTTTTTCCACTTCCGTTCAGACAAACTTCATCCATGTTTAATTGTCATCTTTGAGGAATCTGTTTATCCGTCTATCCTGTAATTTTGACATGTTCTCACCTAATTTATATAGGTTTAATAATAATATATATACACATATATGAAAGAAAGCATTGCATTTTTTATATGAACTTGTTGTCGGAATACGCATAAACCTCGTTGTTGGAACATGAGCACGACGTGATCACGTTTAGCCGTCAGTTATCATCATGGTCGACTTATACGTCTTTGGTTCGGCAGAGTGTTAGGACCACTTACTAGAAAGCTGCCACAGTTGGATGAGATTTTATATTAGACCATCATCTTTAATGCGTCATTCATGATTTGTTTTAGTCAGATATGTCATGTATGTTCCACTGCCCCCCATAAACCTAACATAACAATTACCCTTCTGATATTGAATTGAATGTGTTTCAACTGGCTGTCATGCAGCAAGCTTCTCCTTATTTCTCTAAGGTGGACAATTCTCCATGTATTTTCCCAAAGCGATTTCACTCTTTCGGTTGTTTTTCATCTCACCTTCCATCTATCCCAGTAAACGCGTACATAAAGAGACTTCCGTGATTGTGTGTGTGTGTGCTGGTGAATTTATACGGGTCTAGGTTGGAGATAGTGACAGACATAGACCGATAAGAGTAGGAATCAATAGAAGAATTTGCTGTTCATCTCATTGCTGTCATTCGCTCCTTGTCATATTCCCTCTTCTCTTCATGATGCTTCTACTTTGCATCTCAGTGCCATATCCCAGGGGAGTGAGCCTACCTCTTCAAATATCACCATCCTCAGTTAATTAAGAATCACTTACTCGTGTGACCATCGCAAAAACACTCCGTTTACAATGCATATTTGCAAACAATCAATGGTATTTACATCTGCAACTTAAGCATTTTTTTCTTTTTCTTGAGGATCCGAATGGGGTTTAAATTCAAACAAGTGCCCCGTGTTAATTCTTTGTTTGGGATTTCACCGTGAAGGACTAAGGAATGAACTACGTGTTTTGTGTTTTTAAGTGACAGCTCTGTCTTTACTGTTGTCTCACTCCTCTGATCACCACTAAATTAATAATGAGTTAGGTGAGTAGTGGGTCGAACTGAATCTGCTTGCATGTAGGGGTGTGTGCATTTTGTTTGTGAAATTATGACAAAACACTTCAACGCGTTGGCATGTGAAACAGTGCAATTCTCAGGTTTTTATAAATAGGTTCTATATGTTTATTAGAACCATACATTGTTAGCTGGAATGTTTGTACACTGTGTACTTGACATACTTCATTTTGGGATGTGGGAGTGAATCTCGTTAATATCAAAGGTGAATTGCGTACATAAAACACATATTATATTATCATATCATATTATTACGTACTTTCTAAAAATGTTACTCTACAACTTAAAATAACCTATTTCTCTAAGAGAGGGGTACATATATAGTTCATTGATTCCATGAAAATATACAATCAAGAAAAAGATTAGATGTCCGTGTAACATTTCATTTACCCTTCCATGATTCGATAGTAACAAATCTCTTTCCAAAGTGCTTTAAACAATAAAAGCTAATTTGCTAACATTTTCTGAACTTTGTGTATAACATTTTGGAAAGAGTGTGTGTGCTTGTTTGCTCGTAAGTCAGTGTGTGTGTGTGTCAAAGGTCACAGTTGTTTGTGCATATCCCTCTCCCCTTGAAACAACCTTGGAGAGATGGTTCACAGACAGGGATTAGGTATTGTTGACAGTGAAACTTTAGCAATGAGGTTTAACTACCTTGCTCAAGAACAGATCAACAGATCACATTGTTGGCTCAGGGATTCAAACCAGCAACCTTTCAGTAACTGGTCCAAGGCTCCAACTGCCATGGTACCTGTCGCCCCATGTATGTGTGTGTGTGTGTGTGTGTGTTTCTATATGTTATTTGCATAAACCTGGGTTAAACCAAACTTAAAGGGAGTATCATCAATTAGCTCCTAGCTGGTAAGGGTTAACTGAATTGCATCAACACCTGTTTATATTTAAATCAACTCTTTGCTTACTGTGTACTCACTAAAATGTACTTTCACTTTTGGTTGCCCAACCTACAAAAGCTTATATTTTTTAATTGGAACTAAAATATAAGTGTGAATTACATTGGAAATGATTCCCTACACTTTTCAATGCTTGTTTTCTTGCCTAAACAGAAATATAACTGAATGGAGGAGGAAGATGAAATAGCTTTTTCATTTGACTAAATCAAATTCTATATTTTAGGTTGTGGTTTTGTAAGTATGTCTTGGTGAATGATTTTGAAACATTTTTACTCTATTATTGTAGATCTATCAAGGACATTTTGTGATATTACAACACAAACATCTATTTAATGCTAATGCACTAAATAAGAACTCACTTGGACGCCATCTTCATCCCACCAACAGGGCCGGATGTTACTGTCAGTTAACTGGCAGCATGCTAGCGTCCCAGCTAACTGTTCTTAACCCCCAGCCCCTATTTTGAAAATAAATATATGACAGAATGGGTGAAAGTTGGGAACCCCAATATAACTTATACAATTAGTTATTATACTATCTCCAGTAGTGTAATGTTCAGTTGGAGTGTAATGTTCAATGTAATTGGTCTGTTTGTCACTGCTTTGTTGCTAGTTGTTTAATCATTATCTTTTCATATAGTACACTTGCTATATTTTTCCATCCACTCACAGTTATCCTCAGCAGATGCCAAATATAATATATTTTAATGTCTTGACTTTACAAAAGTCTCATGTAAAGCTTATAAAAACTTGGCTTCCCAACTCTTACCTCCTTAGGCATGAAGCAGGCTCAAAGTTTAATGGGGTAAATGTTAAGGTACTGTTCTATAAACCCAAAAGGTGTAAATGATTCAGATAGGCTTTTAAGGTGGCACGGTGATGAGGGCTGTCACTCTGCTAGGCGGGTAAAATATGTTTTGAGAGGTGAGCTCTTATTCATAAGGTCTTTTTGGGTGAATGTGGTGTATTGCTTCCTCTTCCTCAAAAGAGACACCCCTCCACCATCTTCCTCCACCAGTCAAGTCCATAAAGAATTAATGATGGAACAAAGATGTCCAGTGCAATGAGATTATCTATGTGTTAAAGGAATGTATAGAAGTTCTACTTACCAAAATCATTTAATTTTTGTTTTGTTGAGTTTGGTAGAATCTATTATATATATATATATATATATATATATATATATATATATATACATACATTTTGTATGTTATTCTTCCTTATTGGCTTTGGTTCGGAATGGCTTTCGATTGTATAAAATTATCTGTTATGCTTTGTGCATTTCTCACATTTGTTTCTTTATCAGATTTGAGACATGTATGTTTTGAGAATACAAAAGTGTCCGCGCGCAAATGAAAGTTCACACACCTGCAGTCTTCCCATTCTGCTGCCTTAAAATCGAAAAAATAGTTCAAACGTTTCTTTCCTCACAGGGCTACGTAACGCTTCTCAGTCTCTCAAAGTGAAAGAATGAGATTAAGATATAATTTACAATTTAAAATGCACAGGTACTGATACATTTACACACCCAAGGGTTAAAACTCTGTGGATCACCTTTAATGGCCATTACTGCTGTCAATCATATGTCGTTACATTTGACCAACTTTGCGCAACTCTAAGGGCAATACGAGGGCATACTAGTTATCCACAGGGACTGAGAGAAATTGACAGGAGAAAAATAAATATGAATGGAGCAGAGCCCAGGTAAGCAGTTAAAGGAAAACCTGCCTCATTGTTCAGAAAAACCAACCCTCGGTTACAGGAATATTATTCACTAATTTGTGTGCCAAAGTCTTAACTGAATGGCTTTCTAAGATGTTCTGAATGGTCCTGAGCCAATTCTCGTGTTCTGTCTCGGGTGAAAATTACATTTATTTAAATAATACTGCAGAAGTTTGGAATGATTAGAGTTTGGAAGAACCAGAGAGAAAGATGACTTTGGTAAATAAAATGTGTTGAATATATAATTTATCACTCTGCCAGACAGGATTAAATTCCCCACGCCGTCATATCCTCTGACAAAATTCCTAGGGCTGGAATGTGGACGCACGCACACCGACACATACGAACCAACGCGCGCACACACGCGATCACACACACGCACACACACTTCCTAGAGGGCAGAAGGGCCAATAAAGTACACAGCCTATCACAAGGAATGTGAAGTCAGGATGAGAGCGTGAGGGAAGGAATAAGCAACATAACGGAAACGATTAAGAGACTAGTGGGCGTTAAAGTCAAAGTCAATTGCCTGCATCTTGAAGACGTATTCGAGTGTCTCCTATTTGTTATGTCAAAGGTTATTTGTGTGAATAGCTACATGTTCAACATTATTTTCCAACAACTGTCGATTTTTATGAGAGTAGCCTATTTAAAAGCACGATGAATATTAAATCAGTGCATGATAACGTAAATATTGTTTCGTTCAGCGTGTTGGAGTTCAGTGTATTTGCATCGCACAGAAAACGGTTGGGTTTAAAAGCCCACTATGGTCTTAGCACCTGGGTTTAGCCAACAGCTTGCAACCCGTATAGGTTGAGAGATTTACTTGAGATTGCTCAGAAGTATAGCAGTAAGTATAACATTTGTATTTGTCTATCAGCAGCCACGCTTCAATCACTATGTCACCCGTCTGAGACCTTTGATTATTACTGGAAAGAAGCATCAGGCTCTTTCAGTGCAATTTTAGGCTACAGCCCGTGAAGTTCATAACATTGCATTATCTGTTTCCTGTGTTATCTTTTTTTTTTAGGTATGTAATTAATATTTCACCCATAAAAGATAATGAAATCTCAAATAAAGTAGCATACCACGACCACTAACATATTTACAGACAATATGAACAAAGAGCAACCTTTTCAGTGCGTCTATTTCGTAGTGTCTATTCACGTATGCGACTCAAATGGAATTTATTATATGGAATGTCATATGATATGTGACAGCAGCCTGTTCAGTACAACATAAGCTTTAGCACGGTGCATTCATTTGCAGTGAAGCCTTGCCCTCGTACGGAACTGACAATTTGAGCAATACCATTCACCATGTATGAGACTAACATTCAACCTGTCTACTTCTGTGTAGTTAACGGAGCCTTCATCTCGTATCCAAAGAGATAACAGAAGAACTGCCATACAGACAGACGGATGACGATGACTAAATAAACGAGGAGTGCGAGAGAAGAAACAGAAAAATAAGGAAAGGAGGAAGACGCTCTCCAATATAGGCATTGCCACGGCAACCGTGTTCACACCACACACTCACACGCAGAGTTGTTGGAGGAGACCTCGTCGCACTGTTTCACCCAGAAGGGAGGATGATCGGGCGGCAAGAGACGAGAGAGAGCGCCTCGCCCTTCTCCATGTCTTTCAACATTAGTCATCTTTAGTTTTTCTTTATTGAATTCTCAATAAAACACACACAAACCCACTTGAATTTGGACTTCTGGAAAATAAAATAAAACACAGAATTAAAGCTAAATTGAATGTGCTTCTTCCATACTTGATAATTGTAAATATTTTTACCCCCTTAGTTTATCGCTACATTCCAGCTATAATAATTCACTGGTCTTTCCAACACAATCCATGACACAGTAAAGCCCAGGAGTCCCTGCCTCTTTCTATAAACCCTCTTGACGTCTAATACTCTCTGCACGGCTTCATCTGTCCATCCTTCGCTCCATCCGAGGCTATGAGAGGAGGAGTTGAATCCCAGACCACACCATCATGCCAGTTCTGAAGAGCAGAGTGGAGATCTGGGCTGGCAATGTACAAGGTAAGACCTCAAAGAACTCTTTAGTCTTGTCGGCCTCATTAACAGAGTCAATGTCTTAGGCCGGAATTTCGCATCAAATTCCGCATAAACAATCGTTATTAACAACTGCGTGAACAATCTATCTCAAACGTGTATGCAGTTTTTGACAATTCCCAATTGTGAGTGAATAAGCACATTTCATTAGGAAACTGTGAGGGGAGCCTAGCTGGTAGCTGGTTTAGGAGTAGAAGAGCTCCGGCATAAAGATATAAATACGGGGATGATTTAAAAGAGAGGTTTGTTTCTCTGTGTGAGGCGCGATACACATATAAGGCTAGCTATGTAAATGTCTGCCACTGAATGTTGTGTTGGTGTGGCCTGTGCTAACGTGAGCAGTCACCTGTGTCTCGATTGTCGCCGGCCTATCATGTTTGACCCTGCCCTCTCTTTTGCTCCCCAGGGCATGATAATGTAGATAACCTGTGTCTACATTTGCATTTCATTCTTGGTGTTCGCTGTGTGTCGAAACCGTTTGTTTTAAGATACAGTAATAATTCTGAGAAAGGATGTGGAACAGAGAATGACAAAGGATGTGGAATACAGAACGACAGATCTTCTTGATCTACCATTATTTTTCTATATTTTTGGGGGGCTGTTGACAGGATAAGGGATACAGGAGTGTGAGGGAGGTAGGACTGCTGACAGGATAAGGGATAGGGGAGTGTGAAGGAGGGGTTTTGATAAGCAGCACATGACCAATAACTGAGATGTTCTGGCCTGCCACAAGGAACAGCAGGCCTGCACTACACTTCAAGCTGTGGTAACTTATCTCTTCTGATCTGGTGTTCTTTGCTCGGTCTCACAAAGCAGCCAGCCAGCCAACCAGACAGACAGACAGACACACAGACAGCGGCTGGGGTGAAACTGATGAGGGGACATGGAAAGGGAATAGAACCACTGGGAAAAAGGCAGAGAGTGGGAAAGAATGTATGTGTGCGGCAGAGCTGGGGCG
>JACXGK010005530.1:20787-32968 GCA_016801125.1 Novumbra hubbsi | reverse complement strand
GTAAAGGTGCTGTATAAAAACACAGCAAACAGAACTAAAACTAAATACAAAGAACGTGCAGCATATCCACATGAGAATGAATTAAACAGAGACAAACCGTGAACTGTTGAGACAAGCACAAACAATAAACCACCCCGGGTGTGGCTAGAAAATGAACCTAAGTAGGCTCCCCAATCAGAGTCAACTGAATGCAGCTGCTCTGACTGGGGAGCCCACAATGGCATGGAGATGGCTAGAGGCCTCTCCATGTGCCATGCCCTGAATGGGAGCCCCAAAGCATAGAGATGGCTAGGGGCCCGCATCCAGGACATGACAGTGTGGTTTCTCCCCCACCTTTGGTCGTCTGCAAAGTTGTGCCTTCGCATCATCCGGACCGGCCCAGTGGCTTCAGGTCCTGGGAATTAAGTTGTACGTCCCGAGGTGTACTTTCCAAGTGGTGCCTGTTGCTGGTTCATGGATGCCATTTCTATGACTTATGGTCACAAGTGCCAGGTGCTCTCTGTAGCCATGTGGTCATTTCCACACTCCGTTGTGCCTGTTTTTAGGCTGCTGTTTTTAAGGCGGGTTGCTTCAGCCTGTTGCAGCAGCAGTCTACCTCAAGGGCTTAATGGCTCAGGTCGCAGGTAAAAGTGGTCCTGAAATCAGTGATCCAGTTATAGCACCAGAGGTGAGGCCAAATTAGGTCAAACTTTCCCTTTAAATATCAAAAGGAATGTTAGACTCCATTAAACAGTCTTTACTGGTTGTTCTGAGGAAATAAAGTTGGTCGGAAGGTTTCCAGAACACCAACGTCTACAGGGGCACCAGTGAGAGCCTCCTCTCTGGCTGCATGACTGCCTGGTACAGCAGCTGCTCCGCTGCTGACCGCAAAGCCCTGGGGAAGTGAGCGGAGCACAAGGCACCTACCACACACGCATCTAACACACACGCACCTACCACCCACGCACCTACCACACACCCATCTACCACACACGCACCTACCACACACACACCTACCACACACGCACCTACCACACACACACCTACCACACACGCACCTACCACACACACATCTACCACACACTCACCTAACACACACACATCTACCACTCACGCACCTACAACACACGCACCTACCACACACGCATCTACCACACACGCACCTACCACACACGCACCTACCACACACGCACCTACCACACATGATGCTTTAGGAAAGCACGGAAAATCACAATGGATTTTCCCCCCAGGCCGTAAGACTTCTCAACCAGCAACATTGATCTGTAGTAAACCCCGCCACAGGGGGCCTACCAGATGTCCTAAATGCCTTCCATGTTCCCTGAGCATCTCCCGTTCTGGGCCCTTGCCCGCCATAAGAACATGTTAAAACTCAAAGACCTTTCAACGGGTTAGCATGAGTAGGGAACACCAGACGGAATATGAGGTTGAGCTGTGCCGTGCATATCCCAATATATTAGTGTAGAAATGCAATAGACTATGTATCCGCCTGTCCTTTTACCGCTAGCATTACCTTTTCCCTGTTGCTTACCCTTTCCCCTTAAACATTCACCATGTCTCCTTCTCTCTCTGTTGTTTTTCTCTCTCTATCTCAAAAGTATATATTCTAATAGATAGATAGAGTGGGTGTGCTGAAAAGGAGAACGCATGTGTGAATTAAGAGGGAGATGGAGAGAGAATTTCAGGGGAATCTCAATTTAATAAAGCTCACAAAATGCAGCTTCATTGTCTCTGTTTTGAGGGGCTTTGTAATAAATGGGCCCTCGGGTACCAGCCCTTGAAGGAAGGATTTGGGAGTCTTGTTGAGCCCACAGGTGCGACCCAAGCATCCTGTATGGTAGTAATTCAATATAACGACAACATTCATAGGTAAACTTTTATTAAGAAAATCAAAATGATATAATGTCAAGATGTTTATAGTGATACCAGGGTTTATAAATCTATAAGATATAATTCTCATATATATCATAATTGTTTAACATAGTTACACAATACAACCTAATTTCACCTTCAAATTGATCTGCAAAGGAGTTGCCAAGTGATTCTTGAGATCTCTAGTCATGTGCCTACCAGTACAGCCCTCCCACTTCCCATACAACCACCTGCATTTCTACCTAATACTAACCTTGCAGATGGTACTATGCATTCTAAAGCCCATATGTTATGTTGGATTTATGTTCATTCGGATCCCCCTGAACGTTTAACACAGTATTCTCACATCAAATGTTTTGACATGGGAAACTTAGAAACTTGACATCGGCTTTGATTACCGATAAAGTAAACACCCAAAGTAAAACATACATGCTAATTTCTCTTCTGGGTTTGCCACACCCCCTGAAATTGATTGCATTCCTACAGGCGGAGTTGATGACGTACTCATTTGTGAATGAGGCTTCCGCGAGCTCACGGATTGTGCAGTTGGACGGTTTATTTGATTGTAGAAGTAACCAGCTCCCCTAGAATTAAGAATACGTCCCAAATGGATTCCCGTGGGATTAAGCGATTGTTGTTTTCCTATGTATTTATTAACGGTATATTTATTACGTTGCAAACTAAAGAGGGTAAGTAAAATCACTCAATCAATTGACTACTTTTATAACTTTGGGGACTATTTTGAACCACATTCTGTTGCAACTAGCCTATCCAATGTTCAAGTTGTGGGACCACGAGGAAGTGGAACCGTGCAAGAATATACTGGTACATATGTAACAAACTTTAACATTTTGTGGCATTTTGACTACAAAAAATGCATTTGATTCCTATAGTAGCACAATCGGACATTATTTGTTTCTAATATCGTAATCAAAATTAGCGTGTGCTGATAGTAATCTACATAGATTATAAAGTGCTACTACCTGTTGTATTTGTAACTTTATATTTATAGATACATAACACTGAAATACGATGTTGTATGAGCTATGAAATGACACAGATCGTCAGGGCATTTAGGCAAAAAAGCAATGTAACTGTGTGAGTCTCCAGGGTCGTCCCAAATACTTAGTCAATACATGGAGATTCCTGTTTTTTTTCTTCTTAATAACAAGCACACAGTCTGTGTTCCTACAATCTACAGTATGATGATCTGCCTAAACGTTATTCGCCTGCTACTACTTGGTGTTCTGCAGTTTAATAATAAGATATTTGCTGAAGCTATTGCAAGTGTCCTTTATAAAGTCATTGACAGGTCACAACTTTGGGCAGTGTAAGTTATCAAAGAATTTACATTACTATTTGTGGAGTAAAATATTTGTGCAGTGCGTATGAGTGAGTTTCATATTGGGGACACATTTAAAATGTTTGCATTATAATTATCTGCTTCACACATTAGGGACAACTTGTCCCTTGTCCCCACTGCTCCAACGCCCTTGAATTAGAGCAGACGATAATGCCTTATAGCAACAAGAAAATTCATTTTAAATTGTACTTGTCCCAGCTTTCTCTGTTAAATTTGCATTTGTGGAGTTTATGTAAATAACTCGAACTTTTAAAGCCGTCATTTTATGTTGTTAATGTGTGATAGGATTTATAAGTAGAATTACTATGATATCCCACCAAGCCATGAAATATCAAGTTGGAAAGTGGGTGGTTTTGGTGACATAAGGGAACATATGACACATTATACAATTTCTAAGATCTGTTTTGGCTTACCAGTTTTAGCCTTTTTACAACCAGTGGTCAATAATCCTGGAATGCTCATTGATGCCAGTCACATTTCACAAGGTTAAGGAATCTTTTCTTAAATTTGACTTTTTACCCTCTGCAGAGGTGTTATTGGATATGAGGGCATCAGGGAGTGAGCTAGGTTGGCTGACCTGGCCCTATGAACAAGGAGACAAGCAAGGGGTGAGTATCCATCTGCGTGTTTTCAAATACTTTTGTATTAATGCCCACTCCCCTGCAGAGATGATTGCGAAAATGTTTAAGGCCTTGCAATGTCATCCAACATTTAACCCGCTTGGAACACCTGCTCTTTATTCAAACAATATGTTATGACCTTAAACCTGGCCGCTTCGTAGATATAACCGCCGGGACTGGAGATTATGACGAGTCAACCAGTGCATAACAACTAGGCAGGTAGAACTCATGGTTTCTGGCAGAGATATATATGTCATTTCCATTGCTGGGCTTACAGTAGCTTTTTTCATAATGTACCAATCTTGGGATATTACTTGGTGGATTTATTTGTATTCATCAGCATCTTGATGACCAACTGGGCTTGCATAAACAATTCCTTTGTTGTGGTGTTGTCGCAAAACCTGTAGTTTACTCCAAATTAACATTGATGAAAATACCTTAGAATTTAAGCTGAGGATGTTCATCCCTTCTTCATTGTATCATAAAAAAACCAAAGAACTAGAGTACAGTTGTCACTGTCCAAATACCTCTGGACTGCTGAGTGTGTGTAAATATGTACGATTTATAGAATTTCACTCCCCTCCTTCACCACAGTCTGACACATAAGCACAAAGAGGAGCTGTTAGATTACCGACTGAAGCCTGAGGGGTATCAATGGTGACACATTGTGAAATTAAATAAAACCTTTGCCGTCAATCTAATCCCAAAATGGCATCATACAAATATGTTTTATTACAAATGTGTGCCCATTTATTGGAAAAGAACTCGGACCATTAAATTTAATCTTATGTTCATAGGTTTTCAGAAGTATGTACCGTTTTTGTAGTGATCACAGCTACAAGTGTTTTTTGGTATGCCTTTACCCACTTAGCAAACCTGCATTCGGGAAGATTCTCCTATTTTTTCCTTACAGATCCCTATGCTCTGTAAGATTGTATAAGGAGTTATGGTGAACAGTGTCCCAACAGAGGTTCAATGGGGTTTAATATGGTCATTGGCTGGGCCACTCAAGGACATTCCTAGACTTGGACAAATCCGCTCCTGTGTTGTCTTGGCGATTTGGTTTGTTGTTGTTCTGAAAGCCCCATTCTAAGGTGTTATGCTGAAGTAAATCCTGACCCGTCTCCAACTACCATGCTTCATTGTAAGGATGGTATCAGCCTGGTGTGTGTAGTGCTCAGGCCTACGAGTTCCATTTGGAGAGAATCTCTGTCTTCTTGGTCTTAGTCTTTCAGATGTCATGGCATAAGCCTTTTTCTCAGGAATGGCTTCTGTCTAGTCACTCTACTCTGATTGCAGTTCTGCAGTGATGGTTGTGATGGTCTGGCAGGCAGTAGACTGGGTGGTAGCGCAGAGTTTACTCTTAAAAGAAGATGCAAGAGTTTAAAATATTGAATGAATTTGACACCTGAAAGGCAATGCGTTAGAGTGCGATATTCCCACTGTATTGTTTCAGACCGCTCCATTGAGAATGAATGACTTCTGGCTTAAGGCAAAGGATTTGGTGAGACTTGGCAGTTGGGCGCACCCAGGCAATGAACATCTCGTCTTCACCCGTGCTATTAGTCAGTGGTCTCTCCGTATGTGAATGGTCCCCTGACGGTTTGTCTGTGCGGTTTCAGTGGGAAGTGGTCCAGAGGAGTCTGAACGGCTCCCAGTTTTACACCTACTCCGTGTGTAAAGTGGGCGAGCGCCAGCAGGACAACTGGCTGCGCAGCACCTTCATCCAGCGCCACCCGGCGGCCTCCCGCGTCTTCGTGGAGCTGCAGTTCATTGTGCGCGACTGCAACACATTCGACGGCTCGTCTCTCACCTGCAAGGAGACCTTCAACCTTTTCTCCTCCGAGTCGGACGCTGACATCGGCACCAGCTTCCGCAAGAGCCAGTTCAAGAAGGTGGCCACCATCGCGCCGGACGAGATCACCAGCCACGATCTGCGCATCAACAAAGAGACCAAGGTGGTCGAGGGCCTCGGCAGGAAAGGCTTCTACCTGGCGTTCCAGGACATCGGGGCTTGCGTGGCATTGCTCTCTGTTAGGGTCTACTACAAGATGTGTCCGGCCACTGTCAAGAGTCACGCCGCCTTCCCTGAGACGGTGGCTGGTGGAGGGGAAAACCAGGCTCTGAGGGAGGTGGTGGGGGCCTGTGTGAAGAATGCGGTGAGCGAGGAGCTGCCCCGTATCTACTGCACGGCGGATGGAGAGTGGGTGGTGCCTGTTGGACAGTGCCAATGCCAACCCGGGTTTGAAGCTGTCAACGACACATGTGAAGGTAAGACTTATGATCCTTTGGTTTGTTGCCTCAAATTTAGCTGGCCTTTATAAAAGCTGGTCTCTATTCCTCTAGCTTGAGTATCTGTGTTGGTGCTGCTAGTTTGCAGGTGTTGGACATTGGTTTTCTTCACTTTATTTACTGGAAAAACCTCCTTGATTTATCATTGCATTGGAATTCTCGCCTAAGGTAATGTGGTTACTTGGTGGATGGATGCATATCCCTCCCTGTAGCAGAAAGCTCGGTTCTTGATCACTTTTGCTCCTGCTCAGAGCTTATTTGAAAAACAATGATTCACCGTGTGAGTGTTTTGTGTCGTGGATTGCAACCGATTGTGTGAGAGTACTGGCATGCTCAGGCCTGTTATAAACCATGATGGAACACTATAACGCTCACATCCACGAGAAACTGCGCATGTTACTGATCCAGGGATTTCTATTTTTTTTATTTTACTTTTTTTACTCACAAGCACAGTTTCCCATTGGCACTTAACAATTTCAAACCGTTTAATTTCTCTCAGGTTATAGCAAAGGAAGAAATAGTTAGTCGGATTTTTTAAAGAGAGACCAATAGAAACACCTGCACAGATTCGGGAAGGACTTGTGTGTGTGTGAGAGAGTGCGTGAATACAAAATGTGAGGAAAGGAATGTAAAGGTATGAGAACAATGAAGTGCTGTGTTGAGCTGTAGGCATTAGCTCCTCTCACCCTCCCTTTCACCCTCACCATTGCATTCCTCTTCCATTTACTGAGGAGCCTCCCAGATTACTGCCGGTCTAAGATATTCCCCGAAGAGAACTGCTGGCCTGTGCCGCAAATGGCCCCTATTCCCTATAAAGTGACCTTTGATCAGATTCCTCCATCCAGAGAACACAATGCTTTAGACGCACTCCTGCTCACGCTTCCTACAAGGAAATGGGTTTAGTAGGATGAGGAGTACGAACAAGGAGGTGTTCGAAGGGAGGTGAACATTACGGAGCTGGGCATTATGAATGGGTACATATGGGTGCATATGAACGGCTAGGCATGTGGGTACACGCTCATCCACACTCACACAAACTCATCCACACTCATACACGCTCATCCACTCTCACACACGCTCATCCACTCTCACACAAGCTAATCCACTCTCACACACGCTCATCCACTCTCACACACGCTCATCCACTCTTACACACGCTCATCCACTCTCACACACGCTCATCCACTCTCACACAAGCTAATCCACTCTCACACACGCTCATCCACTCTCACACACGCTCATCCACTCTCACACACGCTCATGCACTCTCACACACGCTCATCCACTCTCAAACACGCTCATTCACTCACACACAATACGGTACTTCTATTGTCAGAACGCTGTAAGATTGTTTAGTATCGGCTGACCCTCTTTGCGTTCCTGCTTTTGTGGTCTACTTCCATATTGTTGTGTATGTGGTTTTCAGCGTATGTATTGTATTGTATTTATGTTTTTACTGTGTGAACAATTCATAGCATGTCCCCTATTAATAAAGGGGTCACTCCTTTCTTTCTGTCTTTCGTTCTCTCACAGGCACACAGTTCCTCCATGCAATGTGTTCCAGTTGACTCACTGTTGACATAGACACAGTTTTACTTCTTTTAGAACGCCCTTCCTTCCACATACTCTTTGGCTCAAACTTAAAAGCATACCTTGTGTTACCATTCAAATACATGACCGGACTGCACTTTGGATTGTGTTGAGCTGTCCAGGCCCACACCCTGTCACTTCTAATCACACCGTGCACACTCATCCTAGAAGTGGAGGAGTGGTGAGACTTTAATGATTTCTCGGTGTAGCGATTAGGGTGCCATTTAGGACTCCGTTTTTTCTAAATCTTTGTGTCACAGTCTCAGTGTACGCTTTACTTCTTTTAACAAAACATTCTGATGAATCCCGTAAACTAGTTCTGGAACGGGTGTTTTCCAGTGAAGTCCAGTGAAACGTTGGGCTCTTAGTTTTAGGCTGTATGATTCTGAATGCTGTGTGGTGAGTGGCTAGTATGGGTAATAATTGACTTGGGTTGGGTGTGCTTTTTTTCCGTGCCTGGTTGTGTCTTAGTTTTCCTGTCCCCATATTTCTTTGCTTCCTTTCTGTTTTTCATCTCCTGTTAATCTTTTCTATTTCTCTTTTTCTCTCCTGCTGTCTTTTATTTTCTCTGACACTCCTCATCTCGTACTTCTCCCATGGCTCTCCTCTGTCTATTTCCAGTTTTTAACTCCCCTGTGAGTTTGTGAAAGCAACATTACTACCATGTTTTCCCCTCATGTTACCAACCTCAAGGCGACAACAATTTAAAAAAAAAAATGTTTTCCTGATTTTATTATGGTTGGCCAGTGTGCCTTTTCTGATTGTGACACCAACTAAATCACAAGGTTCCATTTTAAAGAACCAACCTATAACCTATTCTGGCTTTACATAAACAAGTGTTTCCAATTCTTTGGAAAAGGTTTCCGACAAATATAAACCGACACTACCCGTACAGTAAATGTATTCTGATTTGTGTACCATCATTTGGTACACGCATTATAGCAGTAAAGAAAGTTCCAGTTCTGTACATACTGGCCAAGAAACATAAATCAGTCCATATGATATTCAAATCCAAATGTTCCAAGCATTTATACTGTATATTGCACAAGCAGTGGACATGAGTGAACATGTGAAAATGAATGTACTTGTAGATGATAACCTTTAATGTGGTTCGGTAGCATTGTGCCAAGTTGACGTGGACTTTTCAAACAGAGGTTCAGAGAGTGGAGAGCTGGATGGAGAGGCGGAGTAAATTGCCTGTTGGCAGTGTCGTGTTGTGGCTACATTTGGAAATCATTTAGGACCAATTACAATTCACTCTGATTTTATAGAGATGACCAGGAATGGAGTCATGGCCGATATTCTGTCTAAGTTGAGGATTTTAAATGTATACTGATTTGAATTTATTATTGCTTTTGTCATAATGCAACTTTTGCTTTTGCTTGGGGGAAATATATACATTAATACATATGTACAAATTATTTCATATTCTAAATGGTACGTTGACATTTAATTGTTTTATATGTGGTGTTCATAATATCATATTCAAATCAGTTGCTTTTAGGATCCAGTGTTACAGTTTATTCTCATAAGTAAGTGAGAAATATGAAATCATTATAGTTTGGAGAATGAATAAAGATGTCTGTTCTCTGTGCATACGAAGGCCAAAGGAAATGGCACAAAATGCATTTGGTGTCTCAATGTGAAATTCTTATTTTTCACATTATTTTAATAGTATATTTCCATTCAATTACCCTGTTGCAAGGCAGCTCGATTTCCCTATAGGCTGTCACAGAGAAGTCGTGTGTTGGGGGCATATTTACTCTGTACGACATTCCTGTTGAACGTGGTGGTGTATTGTGCTGCCGGTGTGTGAGCTCAGCACTTTCCTTCCCCATATCAGGGTGCCCCCCCATCCCCCGGACAAGCTCCAGTGGAAACCGGACGCCACCTAATCCTCATGCAACTCCGACTCGTTGGCTCAGGGATTTCCATTGTTGCCCCTGCTGTCAGGGACAGTTTGAAATATACTTGGGCGCAGGGCTGGTCCAACTAAAGGTGTAAACAATTATAATAAATCAATTGCTTCTCCATCATGATTTACAATTTTACTGTTTCCGGCTCAGTATGAATGAAGTTTTTGCCATTTGCCAAGCTAAGCCAAAGAGGCTCTAAATGTAACTCATAAAAGCCCATAAGTGTTCCTCATTCTTTCATAGCTGAGTGGTTTATACGTAACAGCATAAAAGACACTGCTCAAACAAACTATGTGTACACAGAATCATCACAATATAACACCAAGTCAATTAAACTTCTGGGATATCAATATTGCCAGTTAGGAAGCATAAGCAATTGTAAAACAATGTCACCTGTTTTCGTGCAAATGAAAGTGACAACAGGTTTACTAGAGGGCCTTACACCCCCAAAAAGGTATTGGTTTTGCAGGGGGTGGCCACCGACAATTCTCCTTATACTTTCTGACTGATTCCTTTCTAATTTTGTGTTTTGCTAGTGTCCTTGTCACCACTGGTAGAATTCACCAACAACCTCTGGAATGCTAAGGTGAAAGTGTCACAATCTATTGTTTTTGAAGACTTCGGCAATAGACATTTAAAAGTATTGGTTGACCAATGAATGAAATAGGCTCACAAAACTTTATTGATAACGTAAACATGATGGAAGCAAAACTTATTCAGAAGCATCTTGGTTACCAATGTCAAAAAGCCACCAGACTCATTGGACACAGTACAGGACAGTGACCAAAACACACTTCCAATACATCAGGGGAAAACAGTGGAAAGTTATTAACTGGCCAAGACATTCTGCTTATATCTGACTGAACATGCATTTCTCTTGAAAATCCCCATAACCTCTTTTATTCATTATATTTTTCACATGCCTTGAGTGTACAGCAAAAAAATGCTATGTTGCGTTTTCACAGTATAGTTATGGAGGGTACTGTTTATCCCAGTCAAATTTTGGCGGGTACTATATCTTACAGTATAGTAGGTGCAGAAAATCATAACGACCAAGTGATGGTGTGTAACAACTGGACGGCTGAGTTGCAAATGATTTAATTATGCAGATGGAAGATATGGTGAAATCTACCAAACGGTGACTAAACCAAACCGTTTCCCTCACACATACAACCTAGGAAATGTTACTTGACAGCCCTCCCCCATGTCGGATCACCCCAGTACATGTCTTTACCTCCCCCCTTTTGTTTCTGCCCCATCGATAATCAATTGTGTGTACGAGTAAATGTGGCCTCTTTAAAGAGGATGCAGACACGTTGTTGGAATCCAGCTTGTGCTGCCAGCTGGACGTCTGGCCTGAACATTTAGGAAAGGAAAAGGAAGTGTGTCCTTGATGACCACAGCGGTTGTTGAAGGTTAGGAAGCTTTGAGGAACACGATTGGAAATTGAGCATGGAGTGTTTTCAGTGTTAGACCCTGATTTCTTCATTGGTGTGTTGGTTGTTTTGACGCGTGTCTTCCAGTTTGTATCTCTAATATACCTATTTGCAATCTTCTGACACCCTTGTTTTCTGTGAGCAGTGTGAAGGGAGAAGAGTGTGAAGAGAAAGGGTTAAGGGATTTTATTGTTAACAACCACATGAAAGCCTGAGTGGAATTGTAAAACAGATGTAATTCCCTTACAGCTGCTCCATCAGTCGGCTAATCCTTTTGACAAATGTCCCCCCCCCCACACACCTTAACCCCCCTGTTTGTATCTGACCCTCTGGCTTCACGTTACCAGTACACCTCCCCCATACAAAGAAACATTGTTCTTCTCCCCCCAAAACCCAATAAAACAATGACATGTGTCACGTAATAAGACGAAAAATTGGGTTATCCCTTTCAGTGTAAATCAGATGTTTATTGTATTTGTTAAACTGCTATTTTGTTGGAACTGCACCCAAGACTTTCACACACTGTTTCACTTGTGTATATGGTTGAGTGACAAAGAAAATTAAATTGAAGTGACACATACAAACAGCTTTTGTCACCCAACAGACAGGATCGAGATTCGACACAACTCCAAGCAGGGGTGCACTAGTGAAGGGGGGGAGAGCAAAACAAAAAAGCAAGTCAAGTCCTGGTCTCATGCACAGGAGGGTCATGTCTGCCCCAGGGTACTATTGAGTTAAACTGTCCTCAAGTAGGTAAAGCCGATGGAAATGGCTGCCGAATAAACTTTATATGAAACTACCACATCACAAACATTAGGGGTGATGAAAAACCTTTCCTCTGACATGTCTTAGTAATGATAATGATCTCAACCGTGTTTATTTTCAGAAGCTTTATTTTTCTTCCCTTTTTTATTTGCAGAACTGTATCTGAAGTTCTCTCCTCCCCCGCTCTCTGGCTCATTCTTCTGTGTTTGTTTTAGTTGGCCATCGACTCCATCTACTTGAGGACAGTTTAACTCAATAGTACCCTGGGGCAGACATGACCCTCCTGTGCTTGAGACCAGGACTTGACTTGCTTTTGTCCCCCCCCCCCCC
>JACXGK010005530.1:0-20687 GCA_016801125.1 Novumbra hubbsi | reverse complement strand
CAGGTCCCGCCTGTCACTTACTATAAACAAATGCCCAGCCTCAGAGCCTCTGAAATGACAAGGCTGACATCCCAGGGGACTGAGAAAGGAAAATAGGGACACATTCTCAGCTGTCTGACTCAAAAAGGTTCACAGACGTATTTACTCGCACTACATTTTCCTGGAGAATTGAGCTGCGTCTCCAAACCACGGATGCACTACCTGCTCTGTTGTCTTGGTCCACAGCTTTGCCGCTCTCTTCCTTACTCTGTCCCTGGTCTCTCTCAGTAGCGGTGGCCCTCTTCCCTAGCATGCTTTCATTGGCTGCTGGAGGAAGGAATCTCAGTGTCAGCAACAGCCTTGTGCTTCCTGTTTCCTGTTGTGTCCATCAGCTAAGACGAAGACCCTTTTTGTTTCTTTGTCCTTTTTAAAAATGACTCAGCTGGTGGTCACCGATTCCTAAAAAACTTGTTGGTAGATTTGATTGCTTCTCGATAACATTTCTGAGAGTGCAGCGTACACAGCAGCCTTCCTAGCTGTAATGTAAATGGACTTGAACTCACTGCCATTTTGGAACGCCTGTTGATTACAGTAAGACCATCTCCCCACGGCCCTGAACAGATGCGCTGCACCCACCCTCATCTCCCACAACTGCTGCCGCGTATAAAAAGCCTAGTCGTCTCTATTCATTTGCCATGTGGTACTTCTTGTATTAAGTGTTTCTTTCCCCTCCCTGGAGTTGAATGGCCTGGCGTCCTCCTGCCTGCTGGTCCCTAGTGAAAGGAGATGCTAATGGGTTAGCTGGGAGCCTTTGGTGAGGCTGGGACACAGGCGAAGGGAGTGGGCACAGGAATGTGGGGATTACGAGTGGGAAGGTAGGGGAGATGGAGGTTTCATGAATTGGGGTTTGAGATGGCAGCTGTTTCATTTACACACTCAGTAGGGATATTTTCTGTCTTCTCCTTTTTCCTTTGCAGAATCTGATACCTCTCCTTTTCTTTCTGCCGCCTATTTACATTTATTGTTGCCATCAAGGTTTTATTACAGCGTCGTCTCGAATGTTCTAGAAAGAATTCGACAACATTCGGTGGGCAGGAAGTCGGCATCGTTGCCGTCTGTTTCTTCTGCGGTAATACATTTGTTTACCTCTACTGCAGACAAATTGCTTGACCACAAGTCTGAGGCCATGAGGAAAATGACAAATGGAGCAAAGGAAGGGGAATGTCTCATAGCCACTTGAGTTAAGGCCCCTTAAAATGGAAGGCGTTTTCTTTCAGCCGGGTGTGAGGTTACTCGCGGTTTTCAAGTGAACTTTGTCGAATGAACAAAACCGAAATTTCTCTGAGAAAATACATCTGTTTCCTCCTATTTAAGGAAGAAGCTATAATTGATTCTTTACATAATGCCCTGTCCTCCATTGCCTTTAATCTGCCTTTCTTTACTTCATCAATCTCTCGCAATTACTTTTTTCAGTTTTCCCTCAAAGCATGCATGGACAAGCATGCACTCACACACTGCTGAACTCTTGCTTTTCATTTTTAAACATGAGGATATTGTTCTATCTTTTAAGCCAATGTCCTAGTATTCGTCTGCTTAAATGAGTGCACTCATGCTTTTGATGTCGATAAAACAGTCCCCCCTAGATGAGGTCTTCCTGGGGAAAGATTATTGCAACACAACTCCATAGCCCGCAGCCATTTAATAGAAGACAGAAAGCAGACGGTTTCTCTGTATGACAGGTGAAGGGGACCATAATCCATCTTCAGTTTTGAGTCGCCGTGTGAGTGATGTTTGGGGATAGAGCAAGATGATCAGCATGCGGTGGAATGTTTTCGGAGCATTTAAAGATGGCCTTCTCTTTTTCACTCCTCAATAACACCTTCAGAGATTTCCTGCAGTCCTCTCAGATTCCCCTGTTGGGGTTCAGAGCTGGAGCCTACCTGTATCTGTTCTGCCTCGTGTGAAATGGGCAGACATCTACGTGAGACAGTTACATATCTGCACATCTGAGGCATGGAAATAATGGTTCCATTAGTCGTTCCACTCTTTTGATTGTTTCTCCTTTTTTTGTACCCAGGGTTTTCTGTCTTGATCTTCTTTTTCTCTCCTTGAATTACTGTCATGTGGAACGACTGGTTGTGTGTGTTTTTAAGAAGAAAACGTTTTGTAATGTTCTGTGCAATCGTGTGTGTGTGTGTGTGCGTGCGTGTGCGTGTGTGTGCGTGCGTGTGTGACCCTTTACTATCCCTTTTATTAAGGGAGGAAATACATTTTGCAACACATGGTAAAAACACAATGGACACATGACAATAAATGTACACTAAAACTACACAAACTACACACTGCACGACAATTTGGAAGTGGACCTATAAATCAGGCATGGATCCAATGTTGGTTTTGTCTTCAGGAAACATTACAACAGCTTACTAATGAGGCAGTCCAGGGCTTGTACCAATTCCTATTTTGGGCTTTATGTATATTATGTTTTTTATATGTGCATTATCTAGATGGTGAATCATACCTCAGTTAGCCTTGAAATTCCAAGTTTGAAAGCAAGCAGTACTGATAACATGGGTCACATATCGACACTTGGGAGACACTTTTTTAACTTAGCATCTTAAAGAAGAATTTTGCCCTTTGCTTTAGTTTACAGAAATACATTAGTCAAACATTGGATGCTGGGAGATTGAGAAGATCACTTTTAAACAATACATAAAAATGTAATGTTAATAGTCACAAGCTTTGTGTTATACAGTAAAATGCTATCATAAATTCTATCAACACGTGGGTTGTTCAGTGAGTGAAATAATGTTCACCATAATTTAACAGTGGTCTGTTCACTAAGTGGTCTGTCTGTGAAATCCCCAAATTGTGTATAATGCTCTTACGTATGAGATTTTATAGTGCTTTTTAGACACTGACCTGCACTACTGATCAACAAATCAGCCACAAAGTCCTCCGTGTGCTGTCAGATTACTGTCCTCTCTTCCCTTCAACTACTACTCTACTACTCCACCAAAATGTAATTGTGTCTCCCTCATTTAAGTGTCATTCATAGGAATGTGTTGTTCGGGTAGATTTGATTTACTCCTTTTCAAAGAGCTGGGAGCAGGGGACAAAAGTGTGTGAGAATGAAGTACTGCAACGTTAGTGCGAGAAGACGACCAGTTGGACAGACAGACGGGGGGGGTGTTGTCAACGCCTCACATGCCAGGCTGTGTCACTTCAAACGGCGCTGTTAAGTGTCGAAAGTAGTGGACCGTATAGGGATGAGGGGCCATTTCAGAGACTGGGGTTCCTTAGCATCTTCCCAGCTGGTTCCTCATGATGGCCTCCTGTCTGTGCCATGTGTTTTTCAGAGTGTCAGCCAGGCTTTTTCAAAGCGTCGGCGTCCAGCCGCGCGTGCGAGCTGTGTCCTGATAACACCCAGACGCTGGATCCCGGGGCGCTGCTCTGTCCGTGTGCTGATTCCTACTACCGGGCTCCTGGGGACGACCCAACGGGGCCCTGCACAGGTGAGCAGAAGGAGGGTTTGGGTTTCATGGGTCAGCGTTGCACGCTAATTGCTCTCTGAGCCAGATGAAAGTAGGGGGATTAGAATGTAATGACTAGAGCCTTTCCCTTCACTCAGGCCTGCCTTCGGCGCCGCGAGAGCTAGTCGCCACGACCGTCCAGCTGGCGGCGGGCAGGTTGCGGCTGACCTGGGCCCCGCCCGAGGACACGGGGGGCCGCGGAGACGTCACCTACAGCGTGGAGTGCCGGCGCTGCGACGACGCCTGCCGGCCGTGCGGGGAGAAGGTGCGCGTCGAGCCGGCCACCTCGGGCCTGAGCGACCCCGTGGCGACCGTGAGCGAGCTGGAGCCCGGCGTCGACTACACGTTCACCGTGGAGGCCCACAGCGGCGTGTCGGGGGCCGCCAGCGCCGCGTCGCCCCGAGCCCGCAGGCCCCCGTCCAGCAGCACCTTGACCACGGCCCTGTTCTACACGGGTGGGCAGAAGCGGCCGCGTTGTTCTAGAAGGCGTCCGTGATGTCCTGTTCTCCGTCTCATCCACTCCGTTTTCCTCCTCAGACCCCCCCCAGGTGATGTCCATGCGCCTGGATGACCGGAGCCCCACCAGCATTTCCCTGTCCTGGGCCGTGTCCCCCCGCAGGGCCCCGCCCCGCTCCGCCCTCTACGAGCTGAAGTACCGCAGGAAGGTACGGTGTCGCCGCTGGCGGGGCCTTTGACATTTCCAAAAATACAAAAACGACAATACAGGGAACTTGAAAAGATCTATACTGAGGTGCTTGCCTACATGTTCACATTCACAAGTTTACCATTTTGAAGTAGGGACGGCCTGAGTGTGTGAGACAATAGTTTGGTCTCTCTGGGATGGGCGTTCAAGGGTTTTAGGGTTAATGAATGCTGATTATGCAAAGTCTGCTAGTTAATATACTGATAGTTGATACATCTTCAATAATGTAATGTTTGGATTGCCTAAACATTTCAAAGCAAAATGTATTCATGAAAATACAAAAAAAGCATAAATAAATAAAGCGTGTTTAAAAACAAAGTGCTGTACAATCAAAACAAAAATAAAAAGGTGTCTAGGACAGCAAAAGGAAAACCATACATAAAACATATTGCTAACTAAAAATGTGATGATAGGACATGGCAAATTCTAAAGAAAAAAGGTGGGTGGGTTTTAAAAATGTTGCTACTATTGGAAGACCTAATATAAATATATTCCACAACTTCCACAGAAAAGGTCTCCTTTCAACGTTAATGGAGACTGTGGAGCACACAGGAGCCACTGGTTGGAAGACCTGAGGGTCCTTGAGGTGGAGGGGTGGATTAGGAGGTCAGAAATATAGGAGGGTGCTGATCCATGTACCACATTAAAATCCACCCTATATCTAACAGGTAGCCGGTGGAGAGAGGCCCATACAGGAGTGATGCTTGTACTAATGGAAAATTGTACAATATCAACCAAAATTGACAATTTAGGATCCCTGTATCAGTGTGATGGATCATTTAATCCAAAAATCAAAACAGATTCAAATCTGTTCAAGATCAGATTAACCCCTGAAAAAAGGAATAATTTTTTCTTTGCCATCATAAAAAACGGTGTTTTCGTGGTTGAGATTTGGAAGGTTTCTCCTTTACAGAAATACACAGATGACATGTCATTCTTTGCAGCTGAATGTCCCCTACATCATGAAAAAAAATGTGGGCTTCCATAATTAATAATTCCGGAGATATAAATAGAAATGTAACAGGTACGCTTTTCTACCCAAAATTGCCTCTAAGAGGTTTCAGTCCAGATATGGAAGGCTTCTACTTTGCAGAAATACATAAACGGCATGTTATTCGTTGCACGAGACTCTCCCCTACAACTTATATCTTTAATATTTCCGGAGATATGAATCTAAATGCAACAGGTGCGATTTTCTTTTCTCTTTTCTTTCGTGTTTTTGTGTTCGAGATTTGGAAGGCTTCCCCTTTATGGAAGTACACATTCGACACGTTATTCTTTTCTGTCCTCTACAAACCATAGGCTTATATCCTTAGGCAATCCGTAATATTAGGTTAGGGTTAGGAGATACTGATCTCTATGTGAAACAAAGGTAGCTGCTTTAAACAGCTCAAGAGATACAGTTTTAGGGTTGAATAATGAATGGAGTTTAGGCATAAATGTCAGGTTATTGATGTTTGGCTTGGGAGCTAATGATTAGGTAATGGGATAGGGAACGCAGCATGTGTTTGTCTGTGTGCTCTCTTTTGTGAAGGAATGCTCTCATGACAGATAGTTGTGTATGTCTTTTCAATCAATCAATCAAGTTTATTTATATAGCACAATTCATACATAGATGCAATACAATGTGCTTTACAAGACAAGACATTAAAATTAGAAATAAAAAGAGAAATAAAAAAACATTAAAAGAATTAAAAGAGAAATACAATTTTACAACTAACAGTCTATCTACAACTTGTCCTCTATTCGCCCGTCCACACATTCACTCAGTAACCATCCATCTTTTGATGCATACCATTACATAAACATTTAACTTGATGGTAATTCATGAAGGAAAGTGCTATATTCTTCAGAGATTAACGCAAGGTAGCATACCAATACCTTACAAAACCATGTACGTCATCGTCATTATCATTTATTGCGGATAGTTATTACAGTAAGCCAGCAAGTTCACTCTAATCTTTAAATTCTCTCTTCCCCCTCCGATGTTTTCAGGATGACAATCTGGATATGTCCTCCCGCACTCTCCGGATTTTGGAGAAGAGCTCTGTGCAGATCAGTGAATTGTCCCCAGGCACAGCCTACTTATTCACGGTGTCGGCCCTGAGCTCCGAGGGGGGCCCTGGAGGATCCAGCACGGAGCATGAATATGAGACCCTGCCTGAAGGTAAGGAATACAGACTCTGTGTATCTATTGTTCATTGGTTCATTCATTTGTATTAAGAAGTGGGGAAACCGAACAGGAAATAAGTGGTTTGTTGTGTTTGGGTTCCATGTTTGTGTAACAGAAAATTGTTTCATGTTTTTTGTTTGAATAGGATGTTGAATAACCTTAAATAACCTTAAATTAGGGGTCAAAGAACAGGAAGCAGATAAAGACATATTTTTGTCTTATGTTTCATTTATACCCAAAAGTACAATATTCATTGTACATAGATAGTTAGAGTTGTTTGATTAAAATCTGGTCTAACGATACACAAAAGGCCCACAATATTTTTTGAAACTGAATCCTATTTGGGGGTCATAGACGGGAAACAATAAAAAGAAAAAAATGAAAAACTATCAATATTATAGTGATGGGAGGAAAAAGTATTGCTATGTTTTTCCCAGGGCTTTAAAATGAAGAGTGCTTTCGTGTGTCTCAGAGAGTATGTGTTTGTTGTTGTGCTGCAGTGCCACTGGGCAACACGGCTGTCATCTTCGGAGTGGTGGTGGGTGGCGCTGCCATGTTGTTCACCGTGGTGGTCATCGTTCTCGTACGCAAGCGGTCAGCAACAACCCTTTTGTTAAGCACATCACACTCTGTTCTCCTGCACTTAATACAGTTACTTATTGGCATTAAGTGTGGATTGGCATTTTAAATAATTTACAAGTGTTTAGTTTCAGCAGTATAAAAGTGACAGTCACTCAAATGCCTGTGCTAGTAATTTAACTTTTTATGAGTATATCTCTGTCTTTACCAACCAGCTTGCTGGTTGAAGCTGGTGCACAAACCTATATGCCCTTGCCCGGGTACATAATGAATTCAGAGTTCATGTGGCATCAACCCTGATAAGTGCCATTCCCTGCTCTAACAACATTGAGCCTTGTTTTATCATAAGAGCCGCTTGGCACACTGTAGCAATTATAGGTGGCCCTGCTTCTATGGCCCAGCCACACACCACTGTCTGTGGTTTATCTGTCGTTAAGAGGGCTTAGCGAACACAGATGTTCCCGTCTCTCTCACAGTGAATTGTGGCAGCATGCACCGATGACCAGGGGCTGGAAAACTTGCTACAAAGTAAAGGATAAGAGAAACGGGTCATAGCATTTGGGAACAAGATAATCATTGACAATATTTATTTTCTGTTAATCAGGAGAAGGAACTGCCATACAAGACAAGGACCAGAGGATACCTACTTTTCTAGCTCAGGTAGACCATTACATAACTATCTGCCTTTCTCTCTCTCTTCTCGTTTGTATATTTTTATAGTTCTGACTCAAACTGCCATCTATTCTCGTTTTTTCCCAGAGCAACTGAAGCCGCTGAAAACCTATGTAGACCCGCACACGTACGAAGACCCCAACACGGCTGTCCACATGTTTGCCAGCGAGATCCATCCCAGCCATGTGACCAAGCAGAAAGTCATTGGTGCTGGTGAGTAGTAGCCTGCCGGCCTGTGGGAGTGCTACAGCTTGAGGGTGATTGCATCCTCACCCTGCATATTTAAAAATGTTCAATGTGGCAACGCTACTTGGCTTCAAGGCCCAGCACTCTGTCTCTAAATACCCTGAATTCCACAAGGATATTTTGTATAAACAACGGTATCAAAAACAATCAGAGGCCTTGCCTCCTTTGGCCCAGGCTCTTCTTAGATGATTGGTTTATGGCGGTGTGACAACGTCGTTCTTTTGAAGCCCCAGCATCTCCTTCTTTCCGCCCGTCTAGGGGAGTTTGGAGAGGTGTACCGCGGTATTCTGAAAGCATCAGGGAGGAAGGAGACTGCTGTGGCTATCAAGACGCTGAAGCCTGGATACTCTGAGAAGCAGAGGCAGGACTTCCTCTCAGAGGCCAGCATCATGGGCCAGTTCTCCCACCAGAACATCATTCGCCTGGAGGGGGTCGTCACTAAATGTAAGGCTCTCTCAGACTGCTGGGTGTTATCCGTGCCAGCATTATTATTCCGTCAAATATTTTCTCAATGCATGTTTCCTGCCTCTTTTTTGTTTCTAGTCAAGCATGCCATGATTGTGACTGAGTATATGGAGAACGGTGCACTGGACAAGTACCTAAAGGTGAGTACGCCTACAGTACATTGAAAAAAAGTAAGGACACTGAGTGACCAAGGACTGAGTTTCCTGTAATGTCACGGCATGACTTCCTAACAGTGTGTGTAACAGTATGTGTACTGGAGTGTGTAAAGGAGTGTGTAACAGCATGTGTAACAGAGTTTGTAACAGAGTTTGTAACTGCGTGTGTAACAGCGTGTGTAACAGCGTGTCTAACAGCGTGTGTAACAGCGTGTGTAACAGCGTGTCTAACCGTGTGTCCAGGATCATGATGGTGAGCTGCCCTCCTTCCAGCTTGTGGGCATGATGCGTGGCATCGCCGCGGGCATGAAATACCTGTCTGAAATGAGCTACGTTCATCGGGACCTGGCTGCCCGCAACATCCTTGTGAACAACAACCTGGTGTGTAAGGTGTCGGACTTCGGCCTGTCCAGAGTGCTGGAAGATGACCCAGAGGGCACCTACACCACCAGTGTAAGTAAATATTAGCAATTAAATGGTTGGCTTTGCCCAGAGGTAGAATGAATACTAGAATGACCAACTCGAGTAGAAGTACTGTTACTTTAATGAAATGTTACTCTAGTAGAAGTAAAAATACTGGTGTTGAAAAATGACCATAGCCAGTTCAGCCTGGAAATCAGTGGTAGATGGGCAGCGATGCAATATCAGAGTTTACACCTGTAATAGTAAAATGACTTGTGCGTTAGCGGTCGGCGCTAATAGCATTCCAGTAGGCGGCATCACTCCTTACGAGACTCTTGTAGTGGTTATATGGCGATAGTAAAGTTGCTCTGTGATGTGGTTGCTTGTTGGAGCCCCTGATGGGGTGGTCGGAAGAGCTGGCTACACACATTGCCAAAGCAATTAAAATATATAGCTATATTAATTTAGGCTACCTGTTTTCTAACCATTACACGTTTCCTCAAGCAGCCCCCTCCATTGTCCTGGCTAGGCAAAGCTTGCTTGAATCATAACATGTGGCCTCTGCTTAAAGCAGGACTGGTCATTGTCTGCATCTTCCTGATACAGACAGAAGACAGAGACACTGGGTCTGTCTGTGTCTGAATTGTCTCCTCTGTCTAGTTTGTCCACTGTGTTTATTACAAACTTCTTTCATTTATTTATAGTGACATACCTATCTTGGTTTAAACCGCTCCCAGGACTATAACCTAATTAAATGGTGCATTGACCTAAATTATGTATTCTTGTTTCCTTTCCAACAGGGAGGTAAGATACCCATCCGCTGGACAGCCCCAGAGGCCATTGCCTACCGCAAGTTCACCTCTGCCAGTGACGTGTGGAGCTTTGGCATTGTTATGTGGGAAGTCATGGCGTTTGGCGAGCGGCCATACTGGGACATGAGCAACTGCGAGGTACGCTAGAATGCTATGCAGACGAAACCAAAGGAAGCAGAGAGCCGAATAGTTAGACCTCTATATTTGGGTCAAATTACCCTTACCACGAGTTAGCAGGCCCACAATAAGGCATTATTTCCTTTTGGTTTGTGCCTGGTGGTAGCATGATCAAAGCATGGCTAGCACACTTTAATCTGTGAGGTAACAGCTCTTCACTGTGTACTCATGTGGTTGCATCAGCCAGGCTAAGTGTGGGCGGCATCGACAGAAGAATAAAAGAATGAAACATTCGGCTGTGTGTGATTGGTCTGGATAGTCGTGTTTGTATCATCTAAATATGTTTGCTTTTGAGCGTGCCAGTATTTTTATGACAGTGAAACTTCACATAACTTACAAATACACACTTTATAGTTAGTCTGGTAGCATGGATATTTTACCTGTTGAGGTACAGAAATGTGACCCCAATATTGATTTGGGATAAACAAACTCTTTATACTAAGTGTCACATCTAAGTGTCACATCTCTAATGGTAACATTGAAGCTAATACTAATGTTAACAACTAATGTGGTGCTAACTACTGCTAACTACTGTAGCATCTCCATGAAACTCAAATGGGAGATCTTGAGGTAACCTCTAGCCTTTGGTTAGGTGATGAAAGCCATCAACGAGGCGTTCAGGCTGCCGGCCCCCATGGACTGCCCTTCCACGGTCTACCAGCTCATGCTGCAGTGCTGGCTGCAGGAACGCTCCAAGAGGCCCAAATTCACAGATATCGTCAGCCTCCTGGACAAGCTTCTCAGGAGCCCCGAGTCCCTAAAAACGATTGCAGACTTCGATCCCCGGTAGGAGTTCTTTACGCTCTGGTGTGACAATGCATAGCAGATTGGATCCTTGAAACAGGGAACAAGAAACTTCGATTGTGTTTTTTTAGGGTAGGGATCATTCTGTGAATAGAGCACATTTTAAACTTTTGTTTTTTGTTTTTTATTCGTAATGTATCACATATTGAAATGTAAAAGTCAGTAACAATTAATATAGATTTATTTTTTTTATTTTTTTAAAGTTATCCATGCCAGAGTAAGCATCAATGTAAAAGCCAGGGTTTTAGGAAACCGGATGGCTTACAATGTAATTGTGTAGAGGATCAGTGTGGAATTTGATGAGTGGCCAGTTTTCTAGTGCTTTAAATGCTACAAATGCCACAATAACACATATTATTACAAGGTACAGTACAGTAGGGTTATTGGTACTTTTTATATTCTCATCCATCTCATAATGTTGATATGACATTTTAGAATGTTAATATGATGTATATATTTTCACCCATCTCATAATGTCCCATAACACGTACATGGAAGTGTATGTTTCAGCATGTTCAGCTCCTTTCTATATCAGTTTCTTTATATCTGCATAAGACCCTTTTGATCTTCATGTTTCTTCGCTGGAAAGGTCTTTGTTGTGTTTATTGTACAACTAAGGGTGATGAAGGTTTCTTCCTCTGGCCGGCTCTCCTTCCTCCAGCATATCAATCCGCCTGCCCAGCACAAGTGGTTCAGATGGCTCACCCTTCAGGTCGGTGTCCGAGTGGCTGGAGTCCATCAAGATGAGTCAGTACAGCGAGAACTTCACCAGTGCTGCTGTCGTCACCATGGATCAGGTGCTACAGATGAAGAACGAGTGAGTTGTTGTTAAAATTATTATGAATTTCTGTTGGACACCCTGACTCTCCAAATGAGATGGTGTAACACTTTTGCTAAGATTATTGTCACAAATCCACAAATGGTCACAAATCCACGCCAAACAACGTTGACTATATATGAGAGACGAAACCAATGCCCTTTGCTAAGGACTGACCCAATGCTGACCTTTGCCAACAAGTTTGTCCCCCCTATTTCTGGTCCAAATGGACGTTTTGTTTTTCCTTTTCCTTTTCCTTATTTGGTTTGCACCACTTAGTTTTATTGCCTTTATTCTGCATTTCTGGTGTTACTTATTATGTTCTGCCTTCTCAATTTTCTTGTAATTTGAACCTCTTCTAGTGGACATTTTTCCTTTCTTTTTAGTTGTCACTGTTTAGTTGAGAAGCACAAGTTTGATTTTCCAGGAACATGACATTTCTAAAAATGGTTGATGTGTAGTTCAATTTGATTGCATTTTGTTATAGCACCATTAACAGTTATATTTGTGCGTAGCAGAGCAATTTACCGGAGCGGTTAGGGTTAAATGTTAGCTTTCACAGCTTGCTTGTTACCTTGTCGGCTGCTTCTAACCTTTCAGTCACTGGCCCAACATTCCAGCCTAAAGGCTTCCGTAGGTGCTTGAAATAATCAAAGATTTGTTGACTGCATAGGAATTCAAGTATGGCTAACTCTAACCCTACCAACTTGTTCCCAAGCAAGTGAAGCCCTTTGAAAGTTTTCCGAACCATTTTATGGATGTCACTTCTGAGGTTTTTGAAAACGCAAATTTAAGAGACATTGTACAGTTCACACATGTTCAAAAACCAGTCTTTTCTGCAAATAGAGTAAACAAGTGAGATGGCAAAGAAAGACGTAGCTATGGTGGCTTGCGGTATGCCCCCCTGCCCCCCCCGTGCCTCCCCCTGCTCCAGATTCAATGATTTCCCTCATTGGTCTTTCTCCCACAACAGCAGCCTTGGGCAGGCAGGAACCACTGGCCCGGCTGTGGAAGGCCGAGGCCCTGGTGGATGATGCAGCATGATGGGAGAAGAGGGGGAGGAGTTGAGTGAAATCAGCCTGTAGAGCAGAAGGGCAATGTGGAGATTACGAAAATGAAGGCGTATGTACCGTTGTAGATTAGGTGAGGAATTTGTATCAACGCATTCAGCAAAACACTTACAACATATCTGGACACAAGGCACTGTGTCCTAAACACTCCTAAACAATATAGCCTAATATAGCCTGACACTTATGTGTTTTGGTAGGCACATCAGAATGTGTGGAACCTGATTAAATAGTCAGTATGAAATCTGGTGTGGAGTCAGAAGAAAATGATTTCTGTCACTATAAGTAATTAGGAATGCGTTCAAAGTTACGTTACGTTGTCTGAAGGGGGAAACTGATCCACAGCTGCTTAGCTACGTTAAGTTTTTCTAAGGGCATTGCACAACAATAATAGATAGCTGGCCAAACTGTATTTAGATTTGCACATAGACATCAAATGGGGAATTTCTCTGTTGTAATTTCAGCAAGCTAAATAGCAATTATCTGAATCACAACCACAAAACCGTTATAGAAGTTAAGTGTTGGCTTTGGTAATCTAGAAAACCCGTATGGATTCATTTGGGGACCTGTGCATGCCGCAGGGCCCTAGATTGGTATCTATAGTAGCAATGGAATGCTTCAAAATGAGCAAACCGTGCTTGCCTGGGGTGATGCGACGAAACCAATTACAGTAGCTCGACAAAGTGACAATTGACAGTGGAGGTACAAAAATACATTGTGGATTGCCTATTTAAATGACCTTTTTGGCAGTGCAACCTAGTGCACCCTCCAGAGAAAACCTGTCTGTTGCTAAAGTGTGTTTAACTGTGCAGACAACCTGTATATAAAATCACTATCATACTTACCAAGATTGAACTGCAATTTTAGAATGATTACATTCTAGGTTAATGTGTTGACAATATTTTATACTGTCCGAACATATCCTTGTAAATGCATGCAGAGGTTTATTATCTACAGTTAAGAGCTAAACTAATTCCAAGTTTGGTTTTTAAAACGTAACCCCGTTGTCACAATGTATTACATTTTTTGGCTGTGACTGTCAGGGGATTGTGGATGGTGATTATTGGTCATCCAGTCTGACTGTGGTCATCCTAAAAACGTTTTGAATAGGAACAAAAAGATGGAACACACGTTTTCCTCTTTGCTCCGCTTCTGACTGGATTTTTTGACAACACCTTTGCTTGTCAGCCTTATAATTCTATGGTTTTTGCACGGAGCAAGAAACATTCCTCATATTTCTAAGTCCATACGACAACAAAAATGGACTTAACCGCACAAATGCCTGTTTGTCTCATCTTCAGTTTGCTGTTTGTTCCACACACACTGTGTATTTTGGTCAAATGCTCAGTTGCCTTTTTATTAGGCACACCACCCCGTTCTGTAAAAGTAGATCGCCCTTTTCAGATACTGGCGGTGGCTTGCTATATAAAGCCAGCGGACAGGCCCCCAGACCTTCTGTTACTGCGTGATTAGATGTTAGAATCGACAAAACAAGTGACCTAAGCAATTTTGAGTGTGCCTTGTTCATCTCTGCTATGCACACTGGTTTCAGAACTTCAAAAACCTTTGCCTTCCTCAGTGACTTTAGGTTTTACAGAAGGATACAACAAAACATCCACCTCACAACAGTTCTGAGAGGGGAAACAATGACAAGAGTCATGCCAACAAACAGGCAAATAATGGCAGAGTGGCATTCAAAATGGCGTCGCAAATGCCCAACTTGTTGGGAGTTGTCACAAATGTGCTATTGCAACAGACAACCTGACTGGGTTCCATTCCTATCAGCTAGAAACCAGAGGGACTTTCAGTGGGTTTGGGATCAGCAACACTGAACAATCTGATGTAAATCCAGACCCAGTACTAGATGGTTTACCCCATTAACAGTTCACAGAGTGCAAGTATTTACATTTTAATAATAATTATGATGGGTTTTTTGTGTGTGTATATATATACAGTGGGGAGAACAAGTATTTGATACACGATTTTGCAGGTTTTCCTACTTACAAAGCATGTAGAGGTCTGTCATTTTTATCATAGGTACACTTCAACTGTGAGAGACGGAATCTACAAAAATCCAGAAAATCACATTGTAGGATTTTTAAGTAATTAATTTGCATTTTATTGCATGACATAAGTATTTGATCACCTACCAACCAGTAGGAATTCTGGCTCTCACAGACCTGTTAGTTTGTCTTTAAGAAGCCCTCCTGTTCTCCACTCATTACCTGTATTAACTGCACCTGTTTGAACTTGTTACCTGTAGAAAAGGCACCTGTCCACACACTCAATCAAACAGACTGCCACCTCTCCACAATGGCCAAAACCAGATAGCTGTGTAAGGACATCAGGGATAGAATTGTAGACCTGCACAAGGCTGGGATGGGTTACAGGACAATAGGCAAGCAGCTTGGTGAGAAGGCAACAACTGTTGGCGCAATTATTAGAAAATGGAAGAAGTTCAAGATGACGGTCAATCACCCTCGGTCTGGGGCTCCATGCAAGATCTCACCTTGTGGGGCATCAATGATCATGAGGAAGGTGAGGGACTAGCCCAGAACTACACGGCAGGACCTGGTCAATGACCTGAAGAGAGCTGGGACCACAGTCTCAAAGAACACCATTAGCAACACATTACACTGTCATGGATTAAAATCTTGCAGCGCACGCAAGGTCCCCCTGCTCAAGCCAGCGCATGTCCAGGCCTGTCTGAAGTTTGCCAATCACCATCTGGATGATCCAGAGGAGGAATGGGAGAAGGTCATGTCGTCTGACGAGACAAATATAGAGCTTTTTGGTCTAAACTCCACTCGCTGTGTTTGGAGGAAGAAGAAGGATGAGTACAACCCCAAGAACACCATCCCAACCGTGAAGCATGGAGGTGGAAACATCATTCTTTGAGGATGCTTTTCTGCAAAGGGGACAGGACGACTGCACCGCATTGAGGGGAGGATGGATGGGGCCATGTATCGCGAGATCTTGGCCGACAACTTCCTTCCCTCAGTAAGAGCATTGAAGATGGGTTGTGGCTGGGTCTTCCAGCATGACAACGACCCGAAACACACGGCCATGGCAACTAAGGAGTGACTCCGTAAGAAGCATTTCAAGGTCCTGGAGTGGCACATCCAGTCTCCAGACCTGAACCCAATAGAAAATCTTTGGAGGGAGCTGAAAGTCCGTATTGCCCAGCGACAGCCCTGAAACCTGAAGGATCTGGAAAAGGTCTGTATGGAGGAGTGGGCCAAAATCCCTGCTGCAGTGTGTGCTAACCTGGTCAAGAACTACAGGAAACGTATGATCTCTGTAATTGCAAACAAAGGTTTCTGTACCAAATATTAAGTTCTGCTTTTCTGATGTATCAAATACTTATGTCATGCAATAAAATGCAAAATAATTACTTAAAAATCATACAATGTGATTTTCTGGATTTTTTTGTTGATTCCGTTTCTCACAGTTGAAGTCTACCTATGATAAAAATTACAGACCTCTACATGCTTTGTAAGGAGGAAAACCTGCAAAATTGGCAGTGTATCAAATACTTGTTCTCCCCACTGTATATATATATATATATACATATAATTATTATTTTCTTTCCCAAAACCAGTAATTGCACCAGTCCTAGCTTTGACGGACCAGAACTTGAACTCACAGTGATTCATGATGAATTGATTCAATGGCAAACAATGGAGAACCTATGGGTATTTTCTGGAAAACAAGGCTAACTTCTTAATCCTTAGAATGAGCACTGTGCAGTGACAGGAGAAATGTTTTTTCTACTCTGGTGAGATTATAGTGTCCTTTGCTCCATTTCGTGTCATCTGGTAGCACTCAACCAATTCAGGAAATGTTTTACGGCGCTTTCTGTGCTAATTAAGTAAATAAGATTGTATTTAAACTTGGCCATTAGGGCCTTAGATTTCACACCTATCTGGCAGTTTTTGTCACATGTGGCTGGGTAAAGGGGTTTGCTTCAAGTTTTCACTTTCATTTATTATTTTTTTCTTTACTTCCATCCTACCTGTAGGTGAGCCTCAGTGATGTTGGGCTTTGTTTTGTTATCCAGTTTCATATAGTTGACATATTAGAATGGAAGCCACAGGCGTTTATTTGAAAAGGAATCTAAACAAGGTCAAAACATGAATTCCCCTGTTGCCTCTTCATGGTTCTATATCTCAATTGCTCTCTTTTATCTTTTGACAGGGATATCAAGAACATTGGAGTAAGATTGCCTGGCCACCTGAAGAGAATTGCATACAGTATCCTGGGCTTGAAAGACCAGACCAGCACCCTAAGTGTATTTCCAATGTGATTCCAAACCAGCGCCAGGAACCTTTTAGTTGGGCACTGAAGTGGGCAAAACGTAGAACTCTGTGTTGGACCGGACTGGACTGGAGACGAGCTGCAGGGACGGCTTTGGACTGACAACCAAACTGAACACGTCAAAGAGACATGTTCCACCCAAAAGGGACTGACATTTACTGTACATTTTCGTAAATGACTCGTAAAGTATATCTTGAAAAAGGATGAGCATTCATATGATAGGAAGATTTGACAGTGTATAGTATATGCTGTATATATTTTTATTATCCGTTTCCGTTGTACAGATAATTTTCTTTGCTGAAAATGTCTTTATATTTTCTTCCTTCAATAAGGTAATGAAGTGACAGACTCAATCTTCAGGTTGCTAAATGGATTGTATGGAGGTTCTCTTGGATTCTGTCTCAACCAATGAGAAAAGAACATGATAATAGTTAAACCCATTTAAAGCTGTAGTACAACAAATTCAGTTCTTATTCAACCAATGAGAATGGACTGAAAGCAGACAGTGCACCTGAACGAGCCTGGAATGTCCATACACTAACATGATTTGCCATGGGTGTATGCCACAGTCCTGAAGGTGGCATGTTTTGGCTGCTATAAAGCCTTATCTGGTCTTGATTTGGATGTAAAGCTATCATATTGATTTTAGTTCAATAAAACCATATGAATTATGAGGTACTCGCCATGAAAGATGCAAGTGTCCACATTGGCTTGTTATATTATGAGATCAATAACCTCAGTAAATGCAGCACTTAAGTAACACATGGTTTGGGTTTTATAGTCTAAAATGCGTATTGTGCAATGATGATTACCATTAGGTCACAAGATGATCACATTTGTAATATAATCTAGCAGCGTAAGATTACATTAAACAATGGCTTTACTTTGAAATATATTTATCACAATATTACTTGTCAACCTTGATCAAGTCATTAATACATTATGAATCTGTGTTTTTGATTTAAGATTTTTGAAAACAAATTGGAAAGTGATAAATCGCTGAGGATTACAAATGGTTGTTTCAGTGATCTCATACTATGATGAGTGTAGGGTGATATGCAATTCAAATGTTACGGTAAAGTAGCTCAGTATGGTTTGTTTTCTCTGAATTTAGATTGGGATTACAGTCATTTTCGGGTGGTTAATCCAGAGTAATGAATTTCTTGCATTCTGTTGATAAAGGTTATACTTCTGGTAAGGCCAAAAACTATACATTTACTTCAGTCTTTACTTTTTACTGTTCTATATTCAAAAGAATGTGCACATTTTTTATTTAGCTGACTGCAAATCAATTTGTTACTGACTCCCTCTACTTGAATTTGTTGTGTGTTTTTTTGGGATTGCCTTTTGTGGATTTTATAATGCTCCTTGTTTCATAAAAACACAACGTTATATGTACATTTGATTTGTTTACTAGATTTTCATTCTGAAACAGGATATTTTTCTAGTTTTTCATTTTCTTTCTTGTATCTATTTCTTTAAAAACATACTATGTTCAATTTGGGTAACGTTTATCAAATGTATGTCCAACACACTTTAGCTTTTTCCTTACACATGTAGCATAACTTTAACACTTTATTTAATAGTCTATTTATTTGTTACTTTTATTTATTGTCAGAATTAAATTGAGTTGGGAATTTATAATTTAGGATTGTGTTTCAATTTCAAGCTTGTTGCCGTTCATTCATATTTAATTGCCATTAAATATAGGAACACCAGTTCCTATAATGCCTCGTTTTATTTCCCTTTTGCATTGTCCACACAGTACTAATTATTACATATTGTCTATATCAACTCTCTCTAGACAGGCTATATGGGATATTCAGTCCAGATCAATGTAATTAAAATGTCGCAAAATGTTTTCTAATAGAGCTGGATGGAGAAAAATGCCTATAATAATAAAATGCCAAAAACATTAATGTTGAGTGTGATCATACCCTACACTTCTATTGGTTCTATCCCCTTACTAACATTAGTTGTAGTCAGTTGAACTCCATGAATTAGCCACCAGACTGAGGATTCCATGAATTAGCCACCATATCATGTGGAGCTCCATGATTTAGCCACTACACACTGTGGAACTCCATGAATTAGCCACCACACACTGTGGAACTCCATGAATTAGCCACCACACACTGTGTAACTCTGTGATTTAGCCACCACACACTGTGGAACTCCATGAATTAGCCACCACACACTGTGGAACTCCATGAATTAGCCACCACACCCTGTGGAATTCCATTAATTAGCCACCACACACTGTGGAACTCCACGAATAAGCCACCACACACTGTGGAACTCTGTGATTTAGCCACCACACACTGTGGAACTCTGTGATTTAGCCACCACACACTGTGGAACTCCATGAATTATCCACCACACACTGTGAAACTCCATGAATTAGCCACCACACACTGTGGAACTCAATGAATTAGCCACCACACACTGTGGAACTCTGTGATTTAGCCACCACACACTGTGGAACTCCATGAATTAGCCACCACACACTGTGGAACTCCATGAATTAGCCCCCATATAATGTAGAGCTCCATTAATTCAGTGCATGATTCAACAACATTCAGTTCTCCCTTTCTGTGAGACGTCTTTTTTTTACGAATCAAAAATGGTGAGTGGCTGGGGGTTTAAAACTTCTCGGGGGTTCTGTTTACTTTTGGTATCAAAATAGACTATCATGATCTGCAATAAAAAATATATTACTTTTGGGAAATCACCAACTTAGTATCAGAACTTCTCCCATGAACCTTGGGTTTATTGAAAACCCATAATGAGACATATCATTATCCACTTACTCAACTGGTGTTATTGGCTTTTCAAGATTAAAGTGTTATGCTATTCTTGGGTAATCAGGACAGGAAAACATAGAAACAAAATTGTATGCCTTTAAATGTGTGCATTATTGTTCCTTTTAGTAGATCATGCTTTATTTTGGGGTATAGAGTAGATGCTGTTATTGACATTATGGGTATTTGAATCAAATAATCAATGCTAATGGTGTATGTAAAAATGAAAGCCACGTTACCATGCAGTCTAGCAACCCCAGATCTGCCCTTTGATTTAAGATTAACTTTGTGTTGACCAAGCCTCTCGTAATCTCTTCAAGCCTTTAGGCTGACCTTGTATTGAAGGCCACCTTGTATTGGAACTGGTGCCGCCAATATAGAATTGTATTTGCAGTTAATTAATAAAGGTTACAAAACCTGCAATGCATTCCATAGATAAGATGAACAAACCAAAAAAAAAGCAAGCTGAAAATGTACAGTTGAAAAGCATGATAGTATGTTAGCATTGCTTTATCCTTCACAAAGAACTCCAGTGGGTTCTGTTGAAAGTGAATGCAGTGTCTTGAAATAGTCACAGCTTTGTGTGAGCAGAATACATGTTCCGTACTGAGGTTTCCTACCCTCCGCTGTGTCTCATATGTGGTGGAACCTCTTTTCTATGGTCCTAGAGGGAAGAACCAGAGCAGAACCACAACAGGTTCCCTGCTGAATGTGTGTATTCATTTGTGGGGGAATCTGTGTCAGAACGCAAGGTTCTGAGCATGTGTGGGCGTCTGTGTACTCGTATGTGTGTGCGTCTCGCTATGTGCTGCTATATGCGTGTTTGCGTACAGGCATTTTAGCACACGTTGTCCGGGGGCTGAGCTACTCGCCACTTTGGCGTGTGGGGATTGGGTTGAAGACTGTGAGTCGGTGCTTGTGTCTGAGACACGTGGTGAGTGTAAAGCCGACCCTGTGGATTCCTCTGTGTGGGGGCCAGCTGTGG
>JACXGK010005529.1:0-32424 GCA_016801125.1 Novumbra hubbsi | reverse complement strand
CTTGTTGGGTCCCATGAGTCTGGTGTTACCTTGCAGGGAGACTTGTTGGGTCCCATGAGTCTGGTGTTACCTTGCAGGGAGACTTGTTGGGTCCCATGAGTCTGGTGTTACCTTGCAGGGAGACTTGTTGGGTCCCATGAGTCTGGTGTTACCTTGCAGGGAGACTTGTTGGGTCCCATGAGTCTGGTGTTACCTTGCAAGGAGACTTGTCGCCAGGCTTATCCGAGGACGGCAAGGCGGCGATGGTGAAGCTGTCAGGATCCTCGCGGTCACGGATCTTTGATTCCTTCATCAGGTTGTCCAGTTTCTTCTTAGCCACATTCTCCACCTGCTTCCTGGTCATGGAGGTCTGGAAATGCAGAGAAAAAGCCTGGCGTGTCAGTACAACCACACAAGTACAACCACACAAGTACAACCACACAAGTACAACCACACAAGTACACACAGAGAAACAACCCGTTTCCAGTTGTTCTGGACAAAAGGGATGATTGTTTTATGTAATATAACAGCTATGAATGACATTAGAGATGTTCTAAATGAATGGTGTCCAGACCAGTAAAGAGATGTTCTAAATGAATGGTGACCAGACCAGTAGAGATGTTCTAAATGAATGGTGCCAATTCCACTTTGGCACAAAATGTTCTATCATCTAACATGATGCAATCTTAGAGTCTATTTCAATACCAGATAACAGATAAGGAACACATTTAGAATAATGTCTGTCAGAAAGATTATGGCAACAGTTCAGGTAACATCACTTATGACAGAGGTGAAATAAAACATCAGTTTTAAAACATTGACATGCTTCTATCACTAGGTGGCACAGTTCTACCACAAATATACTGCCATTCTCAAGATGCAATTAGTTTGAAGTAAAACAGCACATTTCAGGCTTTTTGGGCAAAAGTAATGGAAAATAGCTACATATCTCAGTAATCTCAATATACATTTGAATAATTAAATGGTTTTCTTGGTTTCCATTTCATTATTCAAGACCACTAACCAGAAGGCAGGATAAGCAGTAGCTTTGGGACATGCCTTAAAACCATGCTATCCCTGATGACTGTGAATCTTCCTACGTTGATTAAAGTTACCCAGTGTATGTTAAGTTAAATGGGACACCATATGCTTAGGGTGATGTTTAAGGATGGCTGAGAAATATCCCGTTTTCTAGTACCTTCCACTTCAGAAGAAACGGACGACATTGGGTGGCGAGAGGAGGAGAGAGAGGAGACAGAAGAAAAGAAACAATGGAGGGTTGGATAAAAAAGAATAGAGGTAGAGAGGCAAGGGAAAAGGAAGGGTATGTGAGAGATAAAAGAGGGGGGGTGAGAAAAGGAGAGAGAGGAGAGATTAAAAGAGAGAGGTAGAGATGAGCGGTAGAGAGAGAAAGAGAGGTGGATGAACAGATTGTTAAAGAGGTAAAAGAGTTAAACAACAGAGAACACAGTGAGAACTCAATGTACTGTACAGTCCAATAGTATAGGTATAGAGAACACAGTGAACACTACATGTACTGTACAGTCCAACAGTATAGTTATAGAGAACACACTGAACACTTAATGCACTGTACAGTCCAATAGTATAAAGATGTTTGGGTATCTGAGAGGCACTTTGTTACAACTGCTGGTGGAAAAGCTACTTTATAAAAAGACAGATTAGAAACACCACATAGAACATTACGAAAATAAGAGATGAGGACGGGTGAGAAGAGGAGGAAGAGGAAAGGGAGGAGACAGAGGCGGAGGAAGAACAGGAATGGGAGGAGACATGAGAGGAGGAAAAGGAACGGAAGGAGATAGGGGAGGAGGAGGAATGGGAGGAGAGGGAGGAAGAGCAATTGGGGAAAGAGGAGGTGTCATGGGAGGAGTCAGAGGAGGAGAAGGAGGATTGGGTGGAGAGGGAGGAGGAAGAAGAGGAATGGGAGGGGACAGGGAAGGAGGAAGAGGAATGAGAGGAAGAAGAGGAGTGATGTCCTTACGTCCCCATTCATCAGTTTGCAGTCATCCTCCATCTCGTCAGCACTGTCCTCATCCGTCACGTCACCTTCCTCGTTGTCCTCATCAATGTTGGGCGGGAGCTTCTTGCCCTGGGAAGACAATGCCCGTTAACAGCCTGGCTGCAGTCACAGACCCACGGGAACAACAGAGCAATTTTTGTTGGGATTTCCTTTTCTAAAATGAATGGTTTATTGGTGTATTTCATGTTCTGGGGGCTACAGACCTCCACATCTGGCACAATGTGTTCCATGTAACCTCCTGAATGTCGTAGCAGCAGAAGACAGGTGTCTCCTCAGATCCCATGGTAATAGAATTCTTCCCACAAGACGAGACCTGACTCACTTTTCAGTCGCCAATTGTCTACACTCACCATGTAAGAGGTTGTGACATTACTACCAACGGGTTGCCACTTTTGTTCATGTCTGGATTGTTTGGAAATCAATAAGGGTAGCTTGGAGTTTTTTCAAGCCGTTTCACAAACTTTGCCAACTGAAATGCAGTTTTTAGTGATGGTAAAACATGGCAGTGTGTTCTGCCGTACTGTAATGTTTCAAAACCGTCTCACAAACAAACACACATGATATGATTGACAGCTGACATACAGACAGAACTATCCGGTCAAACGAGGTGGTCAAACCCTGACCCATCTCCTCAGCTGCTCTCAACTGCCTCACGGCAGCGACGGTTTCTGCCGTCCCGTTAAGAACGGCGTGCCATCCCTGCCACCTGGCATTACCGCCCAGGCACCAGCCAGACACTGGCACCAAGACTGGCATCGCTGAGCACCTGGCACCAACCACGTCTCCTTAACCTAAACTCTGGCTGTTCAGTCTGAGAATTGGGAGTCAGTGAAGGGAGATGATGCCATATGCTGCCACCATTGAAAACGCAAGGCGCCTGAGAGTGATCACTGGAGTGTCTCTGCAACCACCGCGTACAAAACGTTACTACACTTCTGGTGCCGTTTTAGTACTGCTGTTCAACCTGGGATCTGTCATTAATGAGATGGTCTGTCCACATTGAGGGTTAAACCTGGGATCTGTCATTAATGAGATGGTCTGTCCACATTGAGGGTTAAACCTGGGATCTGTCATTAATGAGGTGGTCTGTCCACATTGAGGGTTCAACCTGGGATCTGTTATTAATGAGATGGTCTGTCCACATTGAGGGTTTAACCTGGGATCTGTCATTAATGAGGTAGTCTGTCCACATTGAGGGTTTAACCTGGGATCTGTCATTACTGAGGTAGTCTGTCCACATTGAGGGTTTAACCTGGGATCTGTCATTACTGAGGTGGTCTGTTCACATTGAGGGTTAAACCTGGGATCTGTCATTAATGAGGTAGTCTGTCCACATTGAGGGTTAAACCTGGGATCTGTCATTAATGAGATGGTCGTACCACATTGAGGGTTAAACCTGGGATCTGTCATTAATGAGATGGTCGTACCACATTGAGGGTTAAACCTGGGATCTGTCATTAATGAGGTGGTCTGTCCACATTGAGGGTTTAACCTGGGATCTGTCATTAATGAGGTGGTCTATCCACATTGAGGGTTTAACCTGGGATCTGTCATTAATGTGGTAGTCTGTCCACATTGAGTGACTACCATGTTTTGAGGCGGTGGAGTTTAGGGTTAAAGTTCATACCAGTAGAGTGGAGCGACATCTGAACTAAGCCAATAGAAGGGCTTGTAAGAACAGAATGAGTCTGTGTGTGTGTGTGCTTTCAGAGAGTTTACCTTGACGAGGATCTTCCCTTTGAGGGTGTCTGGCGAAGGCAGACGGCCTTGTTCATCCACCTTGACGGCAGAGAGGTCCAGCTTGTCCCCCATCACCTCCACCAGGTATTGGGCCATCTTCTTCTGTTGGGGAACGCTGCAGTGGTTCTCTATGGACAGTATCACTGGGTAGCTGACACACACACACACACACACACACAGGTGTAAGTAGGAAACAAACAGGTTATGTCAATGACAGTAGTAACAGACAGACATTTACAGAGGTAGATAACAGGCAGGTACAGTGGTAGGTAACAGACAGACAGGTAGAGCGGTAGGTAACAGACCAACAGGTAGAGCGGTAGACAACAGACAGACAGGTAGAGCTGAAGACAACAGACAGACGGGTAGAGCGGTAGACAACAGACAGACAAGTAGAGCTGTAGACAACAGACAGGTAGAGCGGTAATAAACAGACAGACAAGTAGAGCGGTATACACAGCTACATGCATCTAGCGATACACAATGGATTCTGTACTGAGCCAGAATACGTGACAAAGACTGTAGCCATGGGCTTTCAGTTTTGTTGACTATTTTAATTTCAGTGTCATCCATTCAACCCTAGAAAATGCAATTTTGAAGTGTCTCCAAAGTACATGATTATCTGAAGTAAAACACATGCAGAGAACAATGTGTGGAACAGTGCCTGCAGTCCTGAACTGAAGACATACACGCGGTCCTGAGGGAAGCTTCACGTGCAGCCGATGCATCTTGATAGGTGGAAAACGGGGTCTATTTATAGTCTTTTGTGCAGATGGCTTGTTGATAGGATTATCACCTACAGAGTGCGTGTGTGTGTGTGAGAGAGAGAAAGGGGGTAATCTTGAAACACTGTAGCTTGCTCTATCTACTACGGCACATCACAGCCAATCCAAGTTCAAGAGGTGATTTATTCCTCATGTGTCCTGGGATTGGTTGGACCAATGAGACACTACTAGACAGAACGGCCTGCATCATCGAGCAGCAGTGTCTAACCAATCAGGGTGGGTGTTTGGCACCTGACAGGAATGAAAGATGCCATGTGAAACTATCTTCAAGCCCTTTCTATTAAAAAAACAAACGTAAAAGCCCTGACTTGCATGTACGTTTGTCAGGGAGATGAAGCTCCACAGGGCACTAGGTGTGTTTTGTCTAAAGACAAAAACGGATCAGGACAAAACAACAGGCAGACTTACTCGTTCTTCACGAAGGCGTACTTGTTGATGGTTTCGATGACGTCTCTGAACAGGATCTTGGATGTGAGGGTATAACCGTGATGCACTATGGGTTCTCCATCCGGACCGTCCCAACAATCCACTAAAGAGGGGTTGTGAAAGGAGAGGGAGAAGGTCAAAGGGCACCGGATAACACACACCCTTGTATTGTGGTTTCAGCCATCCGAGAGGTGACCTAAAGTCCTTCAATTGTGCTGTTTTATTTCTAAAACACAGTACACAAATAAATACATACAAAATATACATCCGCTAAAGATACTCCACAAATAAATGGTTATAGTTTGATATTTGGGAACCCAAGACTGCACGCTGCTCCGTGAATTTCTGGGGTGCACACTTCTGCATGGGCCGTTCCACACACAAATGTGTGTGCATGTGTGTGTGTGTGTGTGCGTGTGAGAGAGCGGAGGCATCCACACACCTTCCACGCATCGACACCCTGCCTGCAGCACCCAGGCGTACATGTCAACGCGGGACTGGGACATCAGCTGGTCTCCCATCAGGTAGGTGTTGTGGGAGGAGGCGATGAAGTAGTTGCAGAGGGGCTGGGTCATGTCCTGGGTCACCTCGTAGTGTTCCGGGTTAAAGATGTCCCCCGCTGGGCTGCGCATGTAACTGGTGAAACCTGGGTCACGCCGGAACCAAAGTGTGGTGTCATTCCCGAAACAATTCACAAAGCAATAAAAAAAAAAAAATCCTCAACGGACGAGTCCGGCTCGTTAGCGGACGCGAGGGAGGAGAAATAACGGGCGATCGTTTGTGACGTGTGTTAAGTAGACGCGGAGGACCGGCGGGAAACGGAACAGACGTGTGGAACATGAACGTGGATCTCGTGGGGAACATCTTGACGTGTCTGGAAAACATGTTTCTGAGTGAAATTCTGCCAAGAGATTTGAGCCTGGTGGGTTTCATGAGAGGTTTCCTCAGAGGATGTACTTTATCGATTTGACAGATGGAGACAGCCAACTGAGCTCTGTAGATGTTGCATTTTCTCTGTCAGTACACAGATGCGAAGCCATCGCTCACCAAAATGAATTAGTGACCATCGATACTCACCAACAAAAACAAATCTATTGTTACAGAGTGACTCGGAACAACATCTCATGCATTCATTATAGATGAAGTACTTCTCAACGTGGATTTTCCAAAGACTTAAATGCATTGTATATCTTTTGTATTTTCCCTTAGTGAATATTTCATGTGCTGTAAGAACAGCTAAATTTCACAGCATGGAGACGAGCAGGATTAATAAGACAATTAAAAAACAAGCCCATAAAGAGTGTTCTTACCATCAATACCCAGAACCCCCTGTTTCTGGTTCTCAGGGCAGGGCTCAAATTTGTTTACGATCTCAAGACAATGGTCTTTGGTCACCTTGGTCATCTGCAAAACGAGGACAGACACAAACACACACAGAACTGTCAGTAACCCATATTGACTATGCATTACCTAGTGATCCCCTGCATTACAGTAAACATGGGCGAGTGGGTGAGGACCCAGGTAAGTCCAGTTAATCCAATTAGGAGACTCTATGGGGCCCCTTCCCTGCGCTAAAATCCGATTGGCAACCAACAGCTGGCCCTTTTAAACTGTCTGATTGGTCGATGGGATGGTTGGGGCACTCCCTCTGAAGCAATGCCAGGTATGTTCCCAGTACAGGGCTGCACACTCATCATGGCTGGGGTTGTGCCTTGGCCTCAGGAGACGAGGCTTTGGCTAAGTAGCTTGGTCAACTTACTGGCGGGGGGAGATGACTACAGAATGACCAGATGACCACAGAATGGGGACGCTAGCTGGCGGGAAAGACTTTCCCTAGGTCACTTCCGAAACATTTGTAATTCCACATCAAACCGCTTCTCTGGGGATTCTTGAGAAGGGTTCTCGTGGTTGCACACACACACACACACACACACACACCAGGTGAGAGAAACCAAAGTAGGCGGTAGCTAATGAGGCAGCCTATCTGCATCCTTGGTTCGGTTGGGATCTCCTCATTGGGACCAGCGGAGCCAATAGATATGTAACCCGGCTTCTGAACAGACTTGACATCAACTGGGATCTCAATCGTTTCACCGCCAATATTCTCCGCGCTCCATTTCCCTCTGTGTAAACACGCAGGAAAGGCATTCTGGCGTTCCGACTCATTCATTAACACCGTTTTTTATTTTATTTTTCTCCAAGCCTACTGTTTAAAGCAGAGCCATTAGAAAATGCTCATATTTCGCTGTGGCACCAAACACCTTTAAAAGTCCATTTGAAGTGGCACCGCTAATTCTAACAGCGTTATCAGGGCCTGAGTCTGCACTTACCCACGGCTATTAGGCATTTGCTTTAGGCCCCGATGGAAAATCCATTAAACAAGTGTGTCGGCCTGCATCTGCCTGGCTGTCTGTCTGCCACCTCGCGGGGTCTCCACGGGCCCACTCGCCAGGATCCATCCCCATTTAGTTAGCCAGCGGGTAAAGTGGGATGTCAGCAAAAAAGACATTTCCTCTGCAGCAGCAAGGAGCTTATCCACATTGATTAGCGGCGTTCTGTGGCGCCGTAAAGAAGCTGTTTGAGCTCTGTGAGCACAGCGCTCAGATGGAATAAAAGGCACCGGAGAAATCTTCCAAACAGGGCGTATGCATTATATACAACAGAATTAACAATGCATTAGACTTATCCAACATCGTTTTCAAGGAGGCAAAGTTGCCTTAAAATGTAGAAATGCGTGGTGTCGTTTTTTTTAGATACGAGTTTGTTCTAGAAACGCTTCAGATGTCTTCGTCAAGGCTGACTGCGGGAGACCATCAAATTGAGCTTCTCACAGCAATTCATGATGTAATTCTTTTGTTTCACTGATGTTGTCTGGAACATGGGTGAAACGTGACGACAGGCAGGAGGTCTGGGGGGGGGGGCCTGACAACTACAGACCGAGAATCTTCCTCAGATGTTTATCTTGAGGCGTTACGAAAAAGTCCCACAGGAGCTTTAAAAGACATCTAAAGGGACTTGAGTTACCCCACATCCCCATGGAGACCTTTTCAACATCTGGGGTGTGTGTGTTGTGTGTTGTGTGTTGTGTGTTGTGTGTTGTGTGTGTGTGTGTGTGTGTGTTCGTTGTGTGTTCACTCCCTGTACGCATGCTTTCTCAAACACGCACCGATAAATTCCACTGGGTGGCAACAAACAACGGCGCACACTTTACCCCGCTGGGGCAACGTTGGACCTGCACACACACCTTCTGCTCCAGCTCCAGGAAGCGGGCGAGGTCGGCTGAGTCCAGGTGGTCCTTGTGGGAGCTGTACGTCAGCAGGAGCAGGTACAGGTCGCGGCGCGTCGACATCATCTTATAGAAGGAGCAGAACTCCTCGAAGCCCAGCGAGCCCTGGTTGTCATCCGTGTCCGCCTCCTGGGGGGGAGGGGGGAGCGAATCGGAAGGGGGTATTGGTAACCTGGGCAACAACAGCCCAGTTCTGACCCAACACTCTGGGGTTGTCGGTAACGAGCGATCTGCGTTAAAACAGCTGATGGCGTGAAACTGTGCAAAACAAACTGACCTGCGAGAACACAACAGAGACGTTCAGACGCCTCATCGGGATGTGTTAGATGCCCATATTAAATAACACGCAGTCAAGAGTCACAGGCCTCAGTTATATGACTAGTCAGATATATTGCAAACACGCGCACACACACACACACACACACACACACCACTGACGTTAGCACGAGTGGTTGGGTAAACCAGCAGTGTAATAGGGGCTATTCTCATTCGCGATGTAAAGAAAAGGAAAGGCTTGAGCACTTAAGACGTTAGTATATGGCTGCACTTCCCTTCAGTCGAGCAGCTACAATGAATCCATTAATCAGTGAGTGGTGATTCTCTGTTCTGGTACGCGGTACTATCAGCCGCTATCAATTATTGAGTGGTGCTTCCTCAGGCCAGGGGAAAGACGCGGCGGGAGGAACGCACCCCTTCGCGTCTCAGCACCGAACGCCCAGTACGATCAGGCCGGACGGTCTCCGGAGGAAATGTGTCACTCACGCTAAGCTCAGCTACCGTTCTGAATGGGTCTTTGTAATGAAACACCCGCTACCAGGAGGGTGTGGAAGCACTCTGGTAGAATGGATAATATGTGTGTGTGTGGATCTCTGGAGGGACAGAGGTGAGGTAGGAAGTCAGGGCTGGGTCAACGGCCGCTTCTGTCTTGTACTGTTCGTTTTACGGTGAAGGTGACATCACCAAGCAAGCTACAATAACCACTGGAACTATAGCTAGTCAAATGCAAGTCTATAAGAGTGGAAACTCATAAGTAGAGCAATGCTATTTATACACGGACGGACATTTCCATTTACTCATGCTGTATAATGCAACAGAGTGTATGGAAAGAGGATCTCTGATGTTTGGTGTGACTGATGGCGGCGCTCTGTTCATTGTCCTCCCATTGGGTCAACAGGGCAAATCCCTGAAAGGTTCCTGCCTGAAGTAAAAGCAGGTTAAGCCAGGAGACCGGCCCTATTGACCTGTAAACACTCTCATGTCCAGGCAGCTCCCGGCGTTCACCGTGTCTTACACCGGGAGCCATCTGCACCCCTATCCGACATGTGGGTGACCCCCTGGCACGAGCTTAGGTATCAGTCACGGCTGTCAGGACTAATGCCCTAACAGCGGGCTAACACACAGCTAACTAGCTTATCCGAGCAGGGCCACAATGTTAAAGGACTTCAGGGTTGGACAATACTATGGCCTGACAGACTGTTTTTGCTAGGTTAACATTGCTACCATTACTATTTAAAACATCGTCCAACACCTCCCCAATTCTTCTGCAGTACATGTTCTCAAAAAATAAATCCATCATTGGTTGCAATAAAGGAATGTTGACAAAAGAAATATATTCAACATTTCTCCAAAGACGGATGTTTCCAACGCAAATGTCACTCTGCTTTTTTATTTTTGCAAAACAGCCTTTTGTGAAACAATAAAAACCAGTCTTATGATATCCTTGTCCGTCTGGACCCACATCCTGTCCTTCTGGACCCACATCCTGTCCTTCTGGACCCACATCCTGTCCTTCTGGACCCACATCCTTGTCCTTCTGGACCCACATCCTGTCCTTCTGGACCCACATCCTGTCCGTCTGGACCCACATCCTGTCCTTCTGGACCCACATCCTTGTCCTTCTGGACCCACATCCTGTCCATCTGGACCCACATCCTGTCCTTCTGGCCCCCACTTCCTGTCCTTCTGGACCCACATCCTGTCCGTCTGGACCCACATCCTGTCCGTTTGGACCCACATCCTGTCCTTCTGGACCCATATCATGTCATTCCGGACCCATGCAGAGTCAATCTCTGACTGATTGTGCCTCTGATGCCTTTTCATGGAAGTCATCAATGTAATATTGAGTAAGTCGCCAGCATGTGTCTTAATGTGAGTTCAATAAGTCAGCCCTCAGCAACCAGCCATCTGTCCAAACAGGACAAACTAGACAAAATCCCACGACATCAGGTGAAGCTGACTACAAATGTCTTTTATCTCCATGCTTCAGAATAGATGCATGTAACTCTACGTTCATGCACAGGGTATGCACACGACTCATAGGCCATCAGACTCACAGGGTATGCACACCTGATGTACTATGTTGTAATCAGTAGGTTGTAGGTCTAACTGTTCAGTGTAGTGTGTTTAAATTATACTCTATTCAGAGTAGTGTGTGTGAATTACATTCAGAGTAATGTTTCTCCCATTTTCAACAGCCTCCATTTTCAACAGACAACCAATGAAACACAACAGACACACGCATGCATAAACATCAGAGGCACTCCTTCCTCCATACATCCATTGTAAAAACATACCTCTAAGCTGCTCTACCGTCACTGATAACACTCCTTCCTACTCTCTTCTCCTCACTGTCTTTCTTTCTCCTCCTCTCTCTCCTCCTCTCTCTCCTTTTACCCTTTTGTCTCCCTCTCCATTGCTCCCTAACAGAAAAACGCCTGCAGTCTTTCCAGTTCTAATTGGCTGTTTAGATTTGCTTCCATGCACTTTGACATTCTCTCTGTTGTGCCAATTGCGATTCATTCTCCTTGCTCCTTAAAAGAAGGAGCGCGGCACGGCCAGGCCGTTATCAGGGGAGTACCACAGCCTGGGGCACGCAGCCACGCTCCTCCGTACGGCCACCTCCCCCCTTCGTCTCCTCCATGGAGTGACAGACTCCGCGGACCAGAGATGTGACTCCGGTTTACCTTGAACATCTGCTTGACTCTCTGGCGGGGCAGGTTGACGTTGAGTTTGTGAAGGAGCTGCAGGACCTCGCCGATGCTCAGGCTGCCGTCGCCGTTTTTGTCCGCCTCCGTAAACGTCTGCTTCAGCCACGTGACCACGGAACCAGGGTTAAGGACGACGCGCCAGCCGGGAGGTTAGATTCACCGATGCCTAGGCACCGGCGCTCACAGCGACTCTCTAACGGTTTGATCGATTGAGGCCCCGAAACAGCGAGGTGAGAAACGACGCCTTTTGATCTCTGACACAGCTCCTACAGTACCCCGCACGGGCTAGTCTAACTTTAGCACAGGCGTGATGGAATGTGATTTGTGACGTGAAAGGTGCATACAACAGTCTTCACCTGAACTCCTGTCATCGGTACAAGTGTGTGCGTGAGGTGTCATCACCGCTGTGTGAGGAGAGAATTTTTTTTTGAGTGAAGTGCAAACCCGTCTTAAATTCACCGGTGGGTCGTTGTTATCGTTGAAACCATATGGAACATTTCCAACATGCTTGTGCCTAGCGCACACAGAAGACACACCCAGGACATGCCCCTACACGCCCTGGACACGCCCCTACACGCCCTGGACACGCCCCTACACGCCCTGGACACGCCCCTACACGCCCTGGACACGCCCCTACACGCCCTGGACACGCCCCTACACGCCCTGGACACGCCCAAACCCCCCATCCAGGGCAAGGATATTGGTCGCGGGTCCGCTGCCTCTTGGCCAGGCTGTCCTCGTCACTGATTCCCGCCACCAGGTACTTGAGGCCCGTGATCCAGGTGCGCGCCTCCTCTCCGGAGCTGGACACCAGGTCCAGCGACTCCAGGCGCTCCCCATAGTACAGGCTGAAGCAGCAGTTGGGGTCAAAGCTGCCCTCCGAGTAGCGCTGGAAGATCTCCGACTGTTTGCCCTCGCAGACCTCTCGGATGGAGTCAATGGAGACTAGACGGAGACCGGGAGGAATGAGGGGGAAGGAGAGGCAGGGAGGAATGAGGGGGAAGGAGAGGCAGGGAGGAATGAGGGGGAAGGAGAGGCAGGGAGGAAGGAGGGGGAAGGAGAGGCAGGGAGGAATGAGGGGGAAGGAGAGGCAGGGAGGAATGAGGGGGAAGGAGAGGCAGGGAGGAAGGAGGGGGAAGGAGAGACAGGGAAAGATATTTTAGTTCAGATGATGAAACACCCTAAAAAAATGTGTGTTGAATTGAAACATGTCCTTAATAGAGAATTGCCCCTCAAAGGAGCAAACACATTTATATAACCCTGGAGTTCATTCCGCCAGGCCCAGATTGGAATGATCCTCCTCCATTTGACGTGTACCGAGGCTGAAACGGCAGCGGACTGCTAAATCATTTCAGGCACAGGGAGGAATGAAAACTATCTTAGAAGTATTTATTACGTGGCACAGGCAAATGCAGAATGTAGCAAGCTGTGCCCAGGGAGCTGTGTTATCAAGTAACTCAGGAAGTGAGACACATTTTACCGGAAGTCCTTCCTCAAAGAACACTGAGATGCACGTCCCTTCTCAGGATGTGGCAGACATTTTAGGTTTAGGCTACCTCAACGTGAAAAGGGGCACGCAGCTGTCAGATTAGCCTTCATTTGGGGGGAGACAGACTCAGTCAGAACCTTCTTGGAGGATGATCACCCAATGTGGGTGCGAATAAAATCTATTCTGTCTGGTGCCAAGGTTCAGCTCTCTGGCCTTTTAGTTAATGCAGGATGCTAAGATCGATACAGACCTGGTGAACGGGCATAAATATTGCCTGTAAAGACAATGAGGCATTCAGGCCATCCAACCCGTGCTAAACCATCCATTCTTGTTAAGTTACTCTGAACTCTGTTTGGCCTTTGATTCACGTTTTGTATCCTGAACTTCTTGACGGTAATCGAGTAATCAACAAACCGGCTAATCCTAAGGAACTGGTTGGGGCATTAAAGCTAAAACTCAGAAAGAGAGAGAGATAGAGTGTGTGTGTGTGTTTTAATTTTAGAAAACCCCAAAGCATTGTTATGCTAGATCACAGGGGATTAGGCATACATTCATCAATGGATTTGTGTAAATGTCTCTGTGTGTGTGTCTGTCTTGTGTTGTTGAGTGTCCACATACGAGTATGACTTCTTGCCCTCCTCGGTCATGTCTCACTGCACATCTCGCAGTTATACGCAGTCTCTGACCACTGTACTCCAGTGACCATGTCATTAGAATGTATGCTGTCCTCTACCATTAGGGAAAGAGTCCGATTTAGTTGTCCTAGACAACCGTTTAGATCCCACCCCCACAAAGGGCGAAAGGAAGTGTGCCTCTCAATGAAACGCGTTGTGTCGTTAAATAGCTTAAATAACAATATTTTCTTAGAAGATGTATTCTACCAGTAACCAAATGTATGACTCACTTGTGTTGTGCATGCAAATAAATCCAATTTTAAATAACAAATACTGTTTAGAAATGATTTGAAGCTACAAAGCCACTGTGGTGAAACTAAACACAAAGATGAGTATCTCCATTGGTTTGATATCCCATCTAGTTAAAGAGGAAAGACAGCTAGGAAAATAGATGTTTTGCCTTGTTTTCTGGTCTTTGTTCATATAAATGCTAATTCCAGTTGACAGCTGCCCACCAAACTAACAGTTATCAGTGGGCGATCATCACCAAGATTGTCGTCAAAAAAGGTATGTGTGTATAATCGTGCTTTCTTATCCACAGGTGGTGTAACTAAGAATACAAAGTGATACAACCTCATTACATGTCAGAGTCCACACGCAAGACAACATGTCTTGACTAGACTACATGTCATAGTCTACATGTATGTATGTATAAAGCCTGTTAATAACTAAACAGGTCACTTAATAAAGCCTGTTCATAAATAAACAGATTGGGTATGAGGTGCGTTCATGAATAAACAGATTGGGTATGAGGTGTGTTCATAAATAAACAGATTGGGTATGGGGTACGTTCATTAATAAACAGATTGGGTATGAGGTGTGTTCATAAATAAACAGATTGGGTATGAGGTGTGTTCATAAATAAACAGATTGGGTATGGGGTACGTTCATTAATAAACAGATTGGGTATGAGGTGTGTTCATAAATAAACAGATTGGGTATGAGGTGTGTTCATAAATAAACAGATTGGGTATGAGGTGTGTTCATAAATAAACAGATTGAGTATTAGGTGCATTCATAAATAAACAGATTGGGTATGGGGTACGTTCATTAATAAACAGATTGGGTATGAGGTGCGTTCATAAATAAACAGATTGAGTATTAGGTGCATTCATAAATAGACAGATTGGGTTTGAGGTGCGTTCATTAATAAACAGATTGGGTATGGGGTACGTTCATTAATAAACAGATTGGGTATGAGGTGCGTTCATAAATAAACAGATTCAGTATTAGGTGCGTTCATAAATAAATAGATTGGGTATGAGGTGCGTTCGTAAACAAACAGTTTGGGTATGAGGTGCGTTCATAAACAAACAGATTGGGAATGAGGTGTGTTCATAAATAAAAGGTGTTTGACTTCTGTTGATAAATTATGCAGAATATAGAGTAAAACTGGGCCAAGGAAGGTGGCAGCAGCTCTCTAACAAAGGCTGTTCTGATCAAAGGACCAATGCTGCTGGAGGTGAAGGAGTCTTTAGATAGGCGTGTTGGAAGCGATCAACAGTCATCCTAAACTGGAGGTTGGATTTGGAACCAGTCTCAGAAGGACAAGCCCCTAATACCTGCCCATATAGGAAGCAGCCCTTGTAATGATGCAGTGAAAAATGTTTATGGTTAAATAATGTAGTTGACTGACAATGTATCATTTATCATTGAGACCACAAGGCAACGCCATGTTGACACTCCTTGGCAGTGCAACTCAAGTCCTGGGATTTTTTCTTAATAGCGTTGCGCTCCATATTCTTTCCTAAACGAGGAGTCAGTGACTAATCAAAACTTGTTCACTGCAGAGCCATTAGAAAACAGCATGTTTGTGAAACTGAATTCTAGTTTGGAATTGCAACAAATACTGAAACTTGAGAATCGCATTCACTGCAGCGAACTGACAACATCTTATTGTGAGGTCCCCTGCAATTTCCAGACCTGTTCCCATTGCAAAACCTCTGAAATGTTTTCCAACATACGCATCAGTGAACACAACCAAAGCCAGCTGAACTCCCAACCCATTCATCTGTGACATAAAGGAAGATTCCAGATCCTCATCATACTTTTAATCCTGACGTTCCATTTGTTGCTCTGGAGGTCCCAGAGTCCTGCCTCTCCAGGCTCAGTGACGCTGGTCTGGCAGATTAAAGCTGATGAATAATTGAGGCTACTTAAGAAGCTTATTTACTCCCATGGTGGTGGAGAAGCCAGGCTACAGACGGAGGGAGGGAGGGGTGGAGCGTCGGTAACTGAGTACTGCAGGCCCCCCACCTCCATCCCTAGACCCCCATCTAACAAACCCAACCCCTGTTCCAACCCTAGACCCCCATCTAACAAACCCAACCCCTGTTCCAACCCAAGACCCACATCTAACAAACCCAACCCCTGTTCCAACCCAAGACCCCCATCTAACAAACCCAACCCCTGTTCCAACCCAAGACCCCCATCTAACAAACCCAACCCCTGTTCCAACCCAAGACCCCCATCTAACAAACCCAACCCCTGTTCCAACCCAAGACCCCCATCTAACAAACTCAACCCCTGTTCCAACCCAAGACCCCCATCTAAAAAACTCAACCCCTGTTCCAACCCAAGACCCCCATCTAACAAACTCAACCCCTGTTCCAACCCAAGACCCCCATCTAACAAACTCAACCCCTGTTCCGACCCGTGAAGCCGGTCAGACGGCATCATGGACAGTAACTCACTCTTGGCCTTCTCGTTCTTCCGCGAGGGTCGCCAGCGGATGCAGGACTTGTGTTCGTCCAGGTAGAAGTAGCGCACCAGGCCCTTGGAACCCCCACGCAGCTTCACCATCTGGGAGCCCGTCTGCATGGAGCTCATGCATTTCTCCACTGGGGGAAGAGAGAGAGAGAGAGACGTTAGAGGAGCTGGTTTTTCTGCATGCTTTTGTGTAATTTGTGTGGAGCACCTTTGATTGAAAGTGTGTGTGTGTGTTCAAACGAGAGTCTGGCAATGAGGGGGAACGTGGGTTTGTTTCAGAGTGTTGAGAAGATGTGCTGTCATGCATCCTTCCCGGTTTGGAACTCAGGCGGATAAATATTTACCTACAGACGCACAGTCATGTTCACAAACACACACGCACACACAGAGCATTGGATATGGCTATCACTGGAGGTTCCTCACAACCCTGAACGCCACAGACCAGACACTCCACTGCACATCCTACGACCTTGTTACTGTTACGGCGTGTTTGGTTTTCCTCTTGACTGTCACTCTACTACATTATCTAGTTGACAATTTTGAGAGAAGAGAAGCGGGGGAGATGGAGAGGGAGGATGGGGGGGGGGGGAAAAAAAAGGGGGGGGGGGGGGGGGGGGGGGGGGGGGGGGGGGGGGAGGGAGGGAGGGAGAGTTGTCAGCACAGCAATAAGATTTGTGATCTGTTGCCATGGGCAACCAGTAAGGCACAAACAACACAACATAAATATTTGCGTCTATTTATCTCATAATTTGACTAGTTTCATGTGGATACAACACGCTACATTAGTAAAATAGCATTTCAAAAGCTTTTTATTATTTTAACAGCTCTTTGCACAACCCAGAACATACGGTACTTCAAGAGGAAAACGGACAGCTCTGTGAAAGGCACTTAAGAGAGGCATCTACACATGGCTACCGCATTCAGGGTGAGATTTTCATCCTCAAGGTAGGTTATTCTTGCTTCAGCTTGACAACTTCCCCACAGATAGCCTGGCTAATGGCAGCAGTACTATAGCCTGGGCCGTGCCAGGATACGCTAGCCCCGGGCAACGGCTGATTTCTCAACCGACAGACTAACTGTCGGATGTCAATCATGACATAATGAATATATAGCGATGTTTTGGAAGAATAGCACACAGCTATTATTATAATCACATCCTTAAGAGGCAAAAAGTGTGTGTGTGTATGTCTGTGTGCGTAAATGTCCATCACATGCATTGTGTAAGTAGTGCAGACATCCCAGAGATGGATTGCTCTAATTGGCCATTGATTTGTCTTCCCAGGGCTCTCATTGTTTCGATGTGTGAATGAGCTCCAGGAGCTCTGGTTGGTTCTGGGATGCCTAGTACCCATACTGCCCTCGTCAATATCCTATTCCGGGGTTAATGCAGAAGGTCAGGGCCCACCCGGAATGCGGTACCAGCGTCCACTCTGCTAACACCAACGTGTACAGTAATTGGTTTATTGGCTTGATTTGAATATTTGATTCTCTGCTGATTTTGTACGTCTGCCCACTGAATGTATTAGTCTGTAATTTGAATGGTAGGTCTATTGGAACAGCAAGAGTCAAAATAAGAACAAAAAAATCCTGAAAAAAGAGCATTTCAAATAAGTTGACATTTTAGTAATTTAGTAGATGCTCGTATCCAGAGAGACTTACAGTGCAGACATTTGAAATGAGCTAGATGCAGCCACACAGTTCAGTAGGAAGTGCATCTAATCAATTTATTCGTCATCGGCAAAGGTATGTGCTGGAAAGAAGATCCTTCAGATAATAAACTGAAAGAATTACCACACAACAGACAGACGATGGCAATGGAACTATTTAAAGTACTGGATAAAAGGTGAGTTTTCAGATATTTCTTGAAGGTAGGTAGAAACTCTGCGGTCCGAGCCTCTAAGGGCAGCTGGTTACCCCATTAAGGTGCCAGGACAGAGATGGGTTTTGACTGTGTGGATCAGGAACTGCCCCCGAGGGCCCCAAGGTGGGTGAACGAAAAGCCTGGGTAGTGATGTAGATGCAGAACGTGCAGAACGTGAAAACAAACTGGTCCAAAAATAGACATCAGTTCACAATATGTGAAATACCACAGTGAAACGGTGAGATACTGGTTGTGAGCCGGCCTGGAACCCATCCTGACAGGGATTAAAGTTTATTCCTGAACATGTTGCTGTAATGACAGACTTTCAATATCGGTAGATGTTTAAGAATTAGATCACCCATCCACTTTCATTGGAATGATATATTTCTCTGTCTCTACGGCTTGGGCATATTTGACACTGGAAGTACAAGTCCATCAGTAATTGGTTGATTAACTGTTATGGCGCAGGGACACTCCTCTATGTGTTGATGTGTGATTGGTTGAGCCAAGCGGAGACGTTAAGTGACAGGACCACAGACTGAACTGATCTTCCCTGAGCTCCATCACAGAAACACAATAACAGACTCTCACACTTTCCCTCTTGATCGATACCATCCATCACATCCATGGAGACGTACATATTACACACACACACACACACACACTGTCCAAAGGCTACCAGCACTCATCCATGGAGACGTACATATTACACACACACACTGTCCAAAGGCTACCAGCACTCATCCATGGAGACGTACATATTACACACACACACACACACACATTGTCCAAAGGCTACCAACACTCATCCATGGAGACGTACATATTACACACACACACACACTCGTCTGCGTGAACATAATCACACAACCCTCAGCAACACACACAAAACTGTACAGTATGCACAAACATGGACCAAAACGTGTGTTCATGCAACAAAAACGCAACCCCCCCCCACACACACACACACACGCACACACACCATTAACAGTGGAGCATGAATAAATAAGGGGTGTATTCCCTCTTGTCCTTGAACCGAGCCAACAAATAAGCACTCTCCTTCCAACTTCCCCGGTGACTCTGCGGTTCTACCACAGTCTCAGGCCCCTAGAAGAGCAGCATGTAATCAACACACAACTGGCCTCCTGTCTGAGTCCCCCACATCCCAGAGGTCAACCAACTGAACGGCCTCCTCTGTTTTTTGGTGTTTAAGGGTGCGTGCCGGGCTTAATTGAGTAAGCAGAGAGGAGCAGTGAGGAGCCGTGAGGAGCAAAGCAGAGACAGGCGGGGAGAGGAGCTGAGTGTTAGGAGTTAGACAAGCCGCTGGCCAAGGCTAATTTAGCAGAGCCGAGAAGCCTCGCTTTGCACCAAGCCTTCACCCAGGGGATCGAATCGAATCTGATCCGACCAAACTGTTTAAAGTAAGCCGCATAGTGAGCACACCACATGACGGAGGACGAACCCCACATCCCCACATGGAGACCGCAGAGGCCCACATGGGTTTCCGGGAGGTTCCGTCTGAACCAGGCCACATGGAAACTGGCTGCTTGCATAGAACGCTACAAGACCGGGGTCACTACCCTTCAATTTGACTTGCATGGAAGTTCTCCACAGAAATGCAATTACTGCAGTCAATTTAACTCACTGGAACTCAGACTAACTGACCCGGACCACGATATTCTTCGGTGGGAAAAGAAACCCTGGCAAGTGGCTACGGCGAATCAAAGCCGCGAAAGGCTGAGCGATCCAAATGCTCGTTATCAATTAGGCGTTAGTCCAAGGGGACATTTCCACCATCTCCAAGTTCCAGTCCAGCTGTAGGCCACATTGCAGCAGGCAAATTAACTACTGGCGGAGTAATTAGAGACAAAGAAATTCCAACGGCGGTAGATCCAGATAATGAAGACGAGCCCACCTTAAGGAACACGTGGAAAATGTTTCACAGTCTAATGAGACTGGGGGGGGCTACCACTTATACGCTTGATTGACGTAATCAACCAATCAGAGGGTCTTTAATTTAAATTGGGTGTGTGAGTGCAATGGAAAACTTCAAAACGTGCCCTTGGCCTCCCAGGACCAGGAAACACTGCTCTAACTGGAATCCATCCATAGGCACTTCATTCCACCCCCCCCCCATCACCCTGTCCTCATTTTTCAGAGAAGAAATTAGTGAAGGAAAATAAAATGCGTTCCGGCGTGTTTAGGTGACATTCCAAACGAACCCTTTATTTGGTCCAGAGCTGTTGCCATGGAAACCTGTTCAGGGCTACATAGTACATGTAAAAAGAAAAAAAGAAGAAGAAAGTCTGTCCAGGAGGATAAAACAGGGATATGCTGCAGTCTGGTGTCTTCCTGCCATCCGATGAAGAAGCCTGTTGTATTCAGAAACATCTTCCACCACAGATTTCCACCAGACTGAAAATGGTGCAACAGCCCCCTCTCTTAATCAAACTTATTTGCCTTTTAATTTAATTGATTGCAATTAGGAGAGATTGTCGGAATCAATTGCTTGTGCACAAACCGAATACCACGTCAAGACCAGACAGAGAACAATCAAATCTCTGAGAGTGAGAAATTACTTTGGACTTAAAGAATCTGATTAAAAGCCCAATCAAGAGGTTTGTTTGTTTCACTTTGTTACACACTGCAAAAATATCTCACTCAAAAACAAATCAAAGTAATTACACTGACAGTGAGCAACAACCAAAAAGTTACTCAATGATTACTCCCAACACGATTATAGTAAAAGACAAACTAGCACACTGGGGTGAGACCTTGATCCGTAATTACACTCTTCAGAACCATCTGAGGGCTTTGCCGCTATTTAAGACGTTACAATGGACGCTGGACGACACACGCTTTAAACCCATTTCCACCAGGTGGCTGCGGAAGAGGTAAGTTGGCGTTAATGCGGTTAATGGAGCACCGTGGCAGTTGGGTGTCACCACGGAGACACAGCGTCATGTGACCTAGGTGCCTGGCAACCTGGGTGGAAGAAGGGGCGGGGTCAGGGCAGACCAGAGCACTAGGCTAAGCTGGAGGGGGTAGCCTGGGGTCCATGACTCTCTCTCAAACACAACAAACACAGATTACGTACGCATACACATATGTACGTACGCATACACACACCAGATACACATCACACACGCCTAGTGCCATGTCCCACTAGAACTGAATAATGCACATGACAACAACAAACAACACACACACACACACGCAGAACCACATTCCCTGTTCGTTTCAGCAACTTGCTGTAAGACTTCCAGAACAGCGGTCACTGCCAATCCCGAATCCACCGTCCTTACCCAGGTCCCCCAGCCTCCATGTGAATAAGGCGCCGGGGCCGATCCAGAAGAACTCCCGGGCCAGGCGGTGAAGCGAGGCCTCCTGCGGGCCCAGAGACAAACCCGTCTCCCTCTCCTCGGTCTCCTTCACCCCGCTGCTCCGGACGGAGGCGCGGCTCGTAGCGGGACCTTGCTCCTGGGCCTCCTGGGCGGACCACATCAGAGCAGAGGACACGGGGAAGGACTTGGGAAAGAGGCCGCTGGTCATCACCGAGGCACTCATGTCCGAATGGGTGTGGCAGCTCACCAAGGGTCCACCGCTCTGTCTATGTGACAACCAAGGGTCCACCGCTCTGTCTATGTGACAACCAAGGGTCCACCGCTCTGTCTATGTGACAACCAAGGGTCCACCGCTCTGTCTATGTGACAACCAAGGGTCCACCGCTCTGTCTATGTGACAACCAAGGGTCCACCGCTCTGTCTATGTGACACCCCAGCTGCGTCCGGCTCAGGTGGAATCGAGTCTGCGTCCCGTCCGTCCTCCAGCCGTCAACGCCAGTGCAAATACAACAAGGACTTAACCATAACAGACAGAAGTCAATGGGGGGAACAGCATTTCATTTAAGAGGATGGGTCCCTCTGCCTCGGAAGAGTCAATGAGTACACAGCGTCTGTTTCCTTGGTGGACTGATGTGTGTTAGTAAATCACTTCGTCTGCTGTTGGAGCCTTTCCAAAGCGTTCTAGCAGATCTGGCATTTTCAGTAGGCAGTTCTCTCTTGGTGTGAGAGGGAAAAGGAAGATCCTCCCTTTCCAAATGACATCAACAGTTAGTTAATAATGTGGCTCTGCTCACCACAGCCGAACGAAACGTCTCCTGCCAGCTCCTCTTTAAAAACATCCCTTCGTCTCAGCTGACAACCAGGTAAGGCTGCATCTTTGAGCGTTGACTCTGAACGGGTTTCTAGGTTGTTTTTTCGGTGTTATTCAGACAGCTGCCTGCTGGCAGAGATGAGACGCAGGTGTAGCAGAGACAGACGGTGTCCACAAACTGTGCAACGTTAGTGAGACAACAAGCCTAAATCCTTTGGAATCTCTAATCCAGGTCTGAGGGATTGGCTCAACGCGTTGCCTAGGACGATGATGGCCCGAGACACGGGGACTAAGAGAGGCACCCTAATAGGGCACCCAGCCTCGCCCCCCCCCAGACCAATTGACACATATTTTTCATCCCGGAAAGTGTCTCTGGGGCACACAGGGGGGTATCACATCTGTGCTCACTGACTCGCTTTCCCAGCAGTGGGTGAAACATGAAACACCCCTTTAACGAAGCTCAAACCCTGTGTCCACTCCCTGATTTAAATCTCACCTTAAAGGGCTTTATTGCCCTGAGCAGAGTGTGTGTAAATAACAAGGAAATACAATAATAAAGAACAAAAAGGGGGAGAAGTGGAAGAAAAGGGCTAGTTCCAGGCTGAGGGAATATTCTAGATCCTCTTCAAACAAACAGGCAGGGACTCTGCTGTCCCAGCTTCAAAAGGAAGCTGCATCCACTAGTGGGGTGTCGGGAGAGAGAAGACTGTTGGGTCGGTGTTGCCCCCGATTCATGGAGTCATGACGGCCAAAAGACAAGGCATGGATCTGTGATGAGAAACCACTTCCTTTTCCCAGATGGCTACATGCAACACTTTGGGCAAAATATCTTGCAAAAAAAGAAGGAACGGCACACAAAGGTAAACCGATGGACCCCGAAACCAATCAGACAACCACACATCGGAAGAGCGGCCGCACGTCCTCAAGCGAAACACCCAGACGTTATTTAAACTCAGTCAAAGACCGAAGGCTTTCAAGCAGGAGCTCATATCCTCAGCTCATTTCACATTCGTACAGGAAAACTAATTAAGACCGGTTTTACCTGGTGAAAAGAGTGTAGGGAAGCATGATGGGTAACTAGTGCGTATCTTTGGCAGAGGTGCGTATGAAATAAAGTGAGAGCTGTGAAATCCAGTAGGAAGATGAAAGAGGAGGTCTGACATGGCAAACACACAGGCCCTGTCCCACCAACTGCTATAAATAGAGACCGAGCTGGACTCCTCTTCCGTTGTTACATAAGGTAGCCTACAGTCCTGAGGAACATATAGTCTTACAGCACTTGTATGGCATATGTTAAAATGCCTCAATTATACAGTATGCTAAACCAGCGTTCATTTAATTCGCTTACAGGGGTGTGTGTGGGGGGGGGGGGCTGTCTGCGTTGACAGAGATCTGCTTTGATTCCTGACGATCAGCGACAGCTTCACACAGCCATCCAATCACAAGTCATTCAGCGGGCCCTCTCATCCGGAGCGACACCGGGGAGAGCACGCATACATCGTTGCACATTTTCCCCCTTCTGTCCCACCATGGGAATTTAACCCACAACCCTGAGCTGAGCTACACAATAGAGGAAGTCTCGAGCAGCCGCCTTGGCCGTACCAAATGTGCTGGAAGCTATAACAATGCATTTACGTCCCGAGAGGAGCCAGTTGTCTAAGGCACTGCTCCACAGAGCTGACGTGCCCAGGGGGGCCAGCACTGACAACCGAGTCCCACTGCACTGGCAACCAAGTCCCACTGCACTGGCAAGCGCCACTGGCAGGTTCAGCACCTTAAGCTGACGCATGTGGAAGGTCAAGGAAGCAGTGTCCTCGGACGGGATTGGCTCAGCTGACATCATGGAGGAGCCATTAGTGTGAAAAGGCGCAGTCGGGCAAATATCAGAGGACACGATCCGATCTTTGAGCTCATTGGGAGACGTTGGAAAATTGGAGGCATTCAATTCCTCCTTCCTCCTTGGATGACCTGCTGGCTGCAACACTGAGCCAGACAGTGACAAAAAATCCTTCAGGTGGAATGTGTTGTGATGTTTTTAAGGGTAGGTCCACAGAAAGAGCCCGGGGGGGGGGGCATTGCCAGTTTGTGAACTCACCCACTCACTTCAAGGGCCACTTGAATTCCAGCTCAACAGCCAGAAAGGCCCTTTCAGAATCAGACAATGGAAGAGTTACATTCCAGGCTCTTGCAGGTCGCTCTCCTGAAGAGTCACACAAGTAATACTCTTGAACACAGCTCATCTGTCCCTTCACTGATGCCTGCAGATTTTCTGTAAAGAGGTTCCTGGGAAGTGTTTGGCTTTTATCCCAGTCATTAAACAATAGGTGACCGAAAACCACTTCAAACATGTCCTACGGAACGGGAAGGTCGTACTCCATTAGTTACTCGGGGGCTTATTGTCTGCTCACCCCCTGTAAACAGTCGGTGTTGTATACTCATCTTCTGAATCGGACCCCGCTTTGCCTCAGAAGCCTGAACACAGCAGGGCATGGATTTCACAAGGTGTTCAGATAATATTAGCCAGATATGTACAAGCCGCGAAAGCAATATAGAGACAAGTGCCCTGAAAGGTCAGCCATTACTACTTTGCCGTGGTCGTTTAATCTCCACTTCTTGCCGGCCAAATGAGATTCGGGATAGACAGCGGGGGAAAGTACATTTTATTAAACAGGCTCGTGGAGACAATCGAGGCTTTTCTCGGGATATGCGTTTCGGGGTGATTATCCCCGGGGTAGCCATGGCAACGTTCTGACGTTTATGCGGGGGGGACAGAGACCAAGCCGGGGGAACGTGTACCGAGACCAAGACCCTCGTTTCACCGTCGCGGCAACGCCACTGGACACAGGTCGTACCGAGAGGAGGCTGCGTGGATTTCGGTAAAAGCCTGAGTGGAACGAGGGCCTCTAACTGTAGCTCCTCCCAACACGTGGGGGATCTGTCAAGGAATTTGAATAATCGGATCTCAACTTCCTCTGGAGAGTTATGGTAGTAAACTACACAAGGTACATCAGCAGTCGTTTCCATTCTGGGCTTGAATGGGAGAGGGCCCTGACAGCCGGTGTCAAGGCATGTTTCTAGGCACAGTTCTGTTTTGGACCCGACCCAGGTCAATGTTGCCAGTTCAGCATGTGGTGGGTTATATGGTTGGTTAGGTTCTCACATTTATTGCATTAGGATGTATAACGCTTAGGACGCTGTATCAGAGCAGGTGGCAAAATATCCACCAAATCACTCAATTTAAAAAGGGAACGTAACGCGTTAGCAGAGTTATATGCAGAGATCTACCTGGAGGGACCAACAGCTTTTACACAGTAAATAGTGCCTAGGAGTGTAACTCGACTAAGATCAAAACACAACGTTTAATGTCTCCGATGTTTGGAGGGTTGGCCTGCTTCTGAATCATCGAATTGGATGAAAACAATAAAAAACATTTAATAAAGATGAAGTGACCTTTGTCCTTTTGTGGATTTTGACACGTTGGTTTAAAGGCTGAGATTACCGGACATTTTATCCAACCAAATATGAAATTGATGGAGTAGTCTTGTGTCTTAGGGGGCATCGTTGTTAACAACCAAAGAGCAAATACTGCAACCAAGAGATATCAAGTGCAATACTGAGTTTAATATGTAAACATAATGCAAAGCGACGAGACACAACTTAGTGTCGATGACACACAAGTTGAACCCTTCTGTTCCTCACACAAAACTTTCCATTTACAATTATTTGTAAAGGAAAGAGAAAGGTGCAGTGGTCTCTTATTTTTTCCCCAGAGCTGAATATATATATATATATATAATAATACATATATATATATATAAATGCTAGAGCAGGCACTGCGAGACACGACCTAATGTGAATGGATAGAACGCGGAGCGCGCAAGTTCCTTTCGATCCAAAGACCTCAGGAACACCGCCTATATCCATTGCTGTGGGCCACCAATACAGTCACACACAGCAGGGACAATGGTTGTGTTCAATGCGGTCCCTTTTACAGCCACGTCGCATAGACTGGAAATGTACGCGGGAAGCTACGGCTTACTTTGGAAATTCCTTAAAACTGCAAATAAAACGGAACGTTTTTCTGTCACGGTGCGTTTCACTGTTGCTGGCAGTTTCGTGGTCGTCTATGTACAAAGTCTGGTAATCATATCCAGGGGAAAGTTATAATACGTTCAGTGGAAATGCAACTGGCGACGAAATGAATGTCTAGTTTAGGCTAGCTACAACATATAGTTACTAACTATGGGGACAGTTTCAGAAAAGGGTCCGAGAGGCACGGCTGTTGTAGATATTCCAATTTGGAACAGCGCAGACTGTGTTCTAACGTAAGAGGACAACCCTGCTGTTACACTCCGTTCACACACACTGCATGCCGACGCGTAAACGCTCCATCGAATAGCAGGATTCCCAGACAAGAGTCGAGTAAACACGATTCACGACATGAATGAGTAGGCTACTCTACATTCATATTTTGAAAAAGCTAATCTGAAGCGCTCTGGACCGCTCCAGCACAAATCTAGTGCCCCGTATATTGTGGCAAAAGAATAAGTGAAAGCTCCCGCTCAAGTCAAACCCTAATTATGGTTCTGAGGATCAAAAAAAGAGATGTGTTAACGGAGACTAAAATATAGGGTGTTAATTTTTAATTAATCGCATGCGTTAACGAGTTAATTTTGACAGCCCTTACACATATATTATATAACATGTTATATACAGCTCCGGAAAACTTGAAGAGACTCTTGAACCTTTTTTTTTTCTTTCCTAAAAATATGAAAAGGAAAACTTTGAGTGAGGAACAGAAGAGACCACTGCAAGTTCAACCCTCTGTTCCTCTGTTTTTCACACAACACTTTCCTTATCAAATTATTTGGAAAGGAACGAAAAGGCTGCAGTGGTTTCTCGTTTTTCCCCCAGAGCTGTATATATAATAATTGATAATAGATCCGGCACTGCGGTTCAGCACCACGGCTAGCGCAACAACCTTCTCTAGTTTATGAGCGACGCTCCAGTTTGTTTGAAGAGCTTCCAGCAAGCCGGTGTTCATGCTGACAGTGTTAGGCCTGCACTAGCATGAACACAGTCTGTCTGTCTGTCTCGATTTAATCTAAACTGCCTAAACGGAAAATAAAGAGCTGTATAAAAAATAAAACTGAACAAATACAAACAGGAATAAACAAATCTACAATTTTAATGAGACTTTCCACATTAGTTAATATTGTATAGAAGGCATTTATGTCACACAAACACACACACACAAACACACACTTGCACACACAAACACACACACACAGACAGTGAGAAGAGAGTGAAGAGAAAGTGAAAAACAATCACTCTCAGTAGGGGGACCTTTTTCACTGCTACCATGTAATAGCTGTCATGTTGCTATCCTTGCCCTGGAACACACAGTTTCACACAGCCGCAAAAACACGGGTCAAAACACACACCACCCACAGTTTGCAGATAGAGGGGCACAGAGCGTATCTCACCTTTAGAGTTGGAAAATCTGGACACAGGCTGCTTGTCTAATGGAAAATAATCCAAAACTAATCCACTGTTTTCCTCGGATGGAAACCACAGTGCAGTACTCTATCGGCCTCTGCAATCCTGTAGGAAGTAGCAGCGACATGTGATTCTCGTTCCTTTTCGAAAGGGAACATTTTTGTTCCATCCCAGCACTAACGTAGCTGATCCAAACCTTCAGGGGTTGTTTCAAGGATAAAGCCATGCGAAATACAGCAGTTGGCCAGCTCTCCACCTCCACTGGCCTCCAAAAGACAATGCGCAAACATTACAAATCCTCCCCCATGTGTAACAGACTGCTCATACCATTACGGATTACCAAGTGTTACAGATGACTGCTCATACCATTATGGATTACCGTGTGTAAAAGATGACTGCCCATATCATTACGGATTACCATGTGTAACAGATGACTGCCCATACCATTACGGATTACCATGTGTAACAGATGACTGCCCATACCATTACGGATTACCATGTGTAACAGATGACTGCCCATACCATTACGGATTACCATGTGTAACAGATGACTGCCCATACCATAACGGATTACCATGTGTAATAGATGACTGCCCATACCATTACGGATCCCCCACCCTGTGTAACAGATGACTGCCCATACAATCCCCCACCATGTGTAACAGGATGTAGACATTGGCAGCTGAAGGCACCACATGTTCGACCCCCATCAGGTTTAACGAGCACCCACTCAAATGGGTTCAACTGGTACTGTACATGCAGTTCAGTTACAGTGAAGTGTATTAACTGTTCCTTTCTAAATGGTCCCCCTTTCGGTGGGACCAAATATAGCCACCCCACTGCTTTGAGGTTTGAAAATCACAGAAGGGCCAACATCCCTGATTAACAATCAGATTGGATTACTACATCTTTCTCCCTATCTGCAGAATCACAATCCTGATAGTCTGGCCCGGGACAGGATTACCAAATACATGTTCTGGTTTTGTAAAGAAATAATTCTAACGTTTAATCCAATTCGATTAGTCATCCCATCACATAAATTGGGATGAAAGAAGGCCTTGGTTGGGACGCTGCCACAACCAAAGGAGCAGCAGGCTATTCGAGAAAATAAGAGTTTGAATAAACATGCATATCTCCTGGGCAGTCAGACTCAGTGAGTAGCACCTCGGACAAGGCCAAGCCCCATGGAAAGTGACAAGGAGATGTTAATGAACACCAGGACAGCCTGAGGCTCCGGGAGGGAGTGATGTCTATCCCTTACTTCACCGGTCAACATAACTGTGAGGGAGGGAGTGATGTCTATCCCTTACTTCACCGGTCAACATAACCGAGAATGAGGAAATGTCTTAGGTTCAGGCACGTCTAAACAGAAATTTCAGAAATATGGTTGTGTAAATTCTAACTCAATTAGCCTGATTTTGATTGACATGGATGTGGGTGGGATGTGTACTGTAGACCCTCGTGGTTAACCCTTTGTTCCGTCCCCCCTCCCACATCAAAGACAGGATGTGATTGGTTAACCCTTTGTTCCGTCCCCCCTCCCACATCAAAGACAGGATGTGATCCCCTTAACTGACGAGCCCCACGCATCCTATCCATACAACCTGTCCACACAACCTGTCCATACAACCTGTCCATACAACCTGTCCACACAACATGTCCATACAACCTGTCCACACAACCTGTCCATACAACCTGTCCACACAACATGTCCATACAACCTGTCCACACAACCTGTCCATACAACCTGTCCACACAACCTGTCCATACAACCTGTCCATACAACCTGTCCATACAACCTGTTCACACAACATGTCCATACAACCTGTCCACACAACCTCTCCATACAACATGTCCATACAACATTTCCATACAACATGTCCATACCTCCTAGTAGGAGATGTCCAGTGACTGTCATAGACTCTATGAATCTGCTCTTGTAACGTACCAGACAAGGGCCTTTTCCAGAATAACCCTTTCTTACTGGAGGATAATGGACGGTGTAAGTGTTTGCTAGGACCTCTGATCACCTTACATAAAATACTTTGTTAGCTTTGTGATCATTGGAGAACATGTAAGAACTATGGAAGATCAACACATTGGACTCATGCTAATAAAGAAAGTTCGCTCCTGATTTTCAGTTTAATTATTTGGTTCATGGATCGAAATAGGACAGAATTCGAGAGTCCATTTGACATGACTAAAGTATAACCTCGGTTTTTCTTTCACCCTATATTCCTTTTTGTCTCTCTCTCACCTCTCCATTGCTATAATAGTGCAACCTAATACCTGTTGCGTTGCTTCTGCCCGTTTCAGTGATTTAAAAGCCACTACCTCTCAGTAAATAACAATCACACCCTCTAGCTGGCCCACAACTCTCTATGGGATTCTGAGGATCCGGGGTGTATGGTTTGTACTGAATTCTAACACAAATCTCCCCCACGTTTGTCTTGGCTTTGGCTGGGCGAACGCTGCGAACTCATCCTGCATTTCGTTACACTTCTGTGGTATCTGAAACCGTTTGGGTGGGAAGACAAACAGACAACTGGCGACGCGGCCCGTGTTCCTCCAAAACAGCCCTCTCCTGTCTCGCTGCATTCTGGCACCATCCGCTCCTTTCACCCACACGCCTGTCAGGCGATTAGGACCGGGGATCTGCCAGGCGAAACCACAGGGCCAATTTGCATTAGGTAAAGGCTTACACACGGTGCAGGAAAACACACATTAGAGCTGCGCTTAAATATGGCATGAATCATGGACAGGATGCGTTAGCATGATGCGCACGCAATTGAAGCTAAAGCGGTCGGGCAAAGCTGGTATTTAAATATAAACGGACGGCATTCCCCTAATTATTTTTCTGTTACGTATCAGCGTTCTGTCCTTTGAAGATGTGTATCTTTCCGTGGATTTTCATGATTTTTGTTTTTACAGCGAAACAGTAAAAGACAGACGAGGGTTTTTGCGGAGAGAGCAGCCGGTCGGATTTGAACTCAAGCTGCAGCAGTACGTGTGCAGCGGAGGCAGTGCCTTAGACCACTGGACCATCCAAGGACATGTCGCTCCTCGTCCTGCAGTCTCTGCTGAAGGAGGTGTCATTCCTATTTAACGGGATAATGTATGTCAGGCACTAGAAACACTAGGGTATGACAGAACAATCCGAATTAGCATAGACAGTTCAGATAGGAAACCAGAGTGGCCATTGGTCAGCGACATATCAGCTGAGGCCTGGGATCCCTCCAATCACAATAGCAGAGTTCATGCTGACTATTTAATCGTCGGGTGATGTGCGTTGGTCTCACTAGCATTGTTATCAGTAGAATCGTATACACCATCATGTGATGGCTGCCAGTTACCCCAGAGGAGCAGAACCTATCATCAACACATTGTATTGTGGTCTCCAATAAATAAAAGAAATATAAGGGGTTGTTTTCAGTTTGGGCCGGTCCAGTAAGAAACATTTCCTTTCATTTCCCGCAGCTAAACATAATACAGCCTCAAGTAGATTACAACTGCAGTCCGTAATCCCGACACACTCAGTACTCATTCCACCTTCACGTGGCTCTTCGTCGAAAGGTTGGAAAGGTCCAAATGTAATCCACAAGGCTCCAGTAAAACAAGGGGTTATTACAAACTTAAAAATTCCCAATTTCAACTGGATGGATCAGGGATCAGAGGCTCTGATCTAGAGGGCACTGCCCTTTTGCCGGGTTACCATGCCAACAGAGAGCAGAGTTTTGTCTGGCAGATGGCATGGTGACACAGAGGAGATTGAGAAATGGAGGCCTGCTGCTTAGTTTTCCGGGGGGATGATCTATGTGTGTGTGTGTGTGTGTGTGTGACTATGTGCGTGTGTTTGGAGATTCAGGGGTTCAGTGGATTCTGTCTTGGCAATCTGCATTGTCAAACGCACACACACTCTCACACAGTATTTCACCTCAAAATCTGTCTCCTGTCAGATGTCAATCAATTTTAGCCACCTGGTTGAACTGTTATTCAAAAGTGCAGAAAATATAGCAGCTCATTAGTACAAACTGTCTTTAAATAACCAACGCCAGATAGTCTTTATGCACAAAAAAAATATCTTACATCAGAAAGCATTTAAACATGAACAAGAAGAACCTAAATCAGGAACTATTTGAAGACAAACACAAAATCTCAACTACAAAGATTTCACACACAAGGAATGCTGGGATTTAATACAGTTGAAGTCATTGTCCGGAGGCTGTCTAATGGAAAAACAACTGGAATAGACAGCTCAGTAGTGACACACCGTTGACTTAATACTCGTCCCTCGAAGCCACAGTTCCTGTACACACCAGACCTGACGACACAGAGGTGAACCCCAAGGAAGAAGAACGTTACAGCATAAATTAATACTCCATTAGTTCTCACAAGGAAACAGATCTGTCAAGCATTAGAGCACTATTTGTGTATTAGGTCATATTTGATACATTCCCCTTTTTCTTAAGTGTTGTTTGTCAAAGTTTGAAAGATGATTGTTGTTGGGTGAAAACTATGGAATTGTACCGTTTTATTTGCGTGGTTCCTAAACCCAGCCATTTACAATTAGGGGAATTACCGTCCACTTCGTCTTCATCCAGTGGCTTTACACACCAGTTCATCAATAAGCTTAAGGAATTCTGAATCCAAGATGATGTTTAGGGCCTGGCCAGCGATTGCGGTTTATCTACCAGACAGACAGAAAATAAGCCTGTCGGGTCATTATGACAAATATTGAGTGACGGCCAGTCCCTTGAGTCATCTACTGAGAGAGGAATCATTGAAATAGAGGC
>JACXGK010005528.1:18950-32811 GCA_016801125.1 Novumbra hubbsi | reverse complement strand
GTATGGGTGTAGTTGACTCTGTGTATGGGTGTAGTTGACTCTGCGTATGGGTGTAGTTGGATCTAAAGACCTACTAGCATTGACTCTTATGACACCCACATGCAAAGTTAACTCACTTTTCCTGACGCTTTCAGATCGCATGTTGCAATCTCAGCATCTGCATATCCCGCAACCGCACAGAGTCCCTCGTTGTTGCCCCGGCGTGTATTGTTATGACAGGGGAAGGACTTTACCGTGGCCTGGTGGAGAAGGAACAATGATCCAAGGAGCACTGTGTTTACATGGCACTAAAAAAGGAAACCAGGCTATAGACATCTACTGAACCGATCTCAGGCCACCTCTCCCGAGATGTCTTAATTGGGTCGGTCTTCTTCAGGGTTTGAGAGTATGTTTGTATCCACATCCCAACATGTAAAGGACAAAAGGGGGAAAACACCCATCTAACGTTCTGTGACACGACCCAGTGATATGGGTTACCTCACTGCGTGCTGACAATGGCCTGTACAGGCAAGCCTCTTCACGTGAGAGAGAGAGGCTTTGAAAACACTAAGGTGGGTCACACCCTAAAGACCTGACTGATTGTTAGACAAGTCACATGGGAGCCCAGAGTAGTGTATGGAACCACATGTTGCTCACCCTTTCTGATTAAACCATTTACCGCCGTGCGTGTAGACGATAGATGTTGGTATCAAATCTAGTCATGGACAAACAACACAAAACACACACACACACAAGCACTCAAACATGTACACCGAACACACACTTTGTTTTTTCACTTGCTCTGTGACTACAGTAAACATGTTGAATAACGACTCCCCTGGGACGGAGAGGAGACGTGGGTGGTTGAGGGGGTGAAGCCTCCCTGGCTCTGTGTAGGGGAGCTACAGTAAGCTCCGACGGATTTCGGAGGGGCCTGGTTTGTTCATTAATAAAGAGAGCGGATGAGACTAGAAGGGGGGTTAAGGGGAGGGTGGGGGAGTTAGCAGGAGGGGAGGTTGGGAGGTTGGGAGGAGGGGGGGTTAAGGGGTGGGGCTGACCGAAGGAGAGTGGGAGTGAAAGAGAATGGGAAGGAGCCTGATGAGAGTTGGTGGGCCACTCCATAGTAGACAGTAATTAAATACTCATCTGTGTTTCCCTTGTTCACCTCCTCCCACCTCCCTCCTCCCTCCTCCCACCTCCCTCCTACCTCAGCACCAGTGGACACAGCACCTGTCACAAGTCACTGCCCCCACACGCACACACACACACACAAGCACACGCACGCACACTCACACAAAGGTGCAACATACATACATGAACACACTGAAACACCAACAATAAGAAACTCAGACAAATGTATACCACAGACGAGTGGGTCTAGCATGTGGTAACGGTCGTCGAGGCGTGTATATGTGATGGGGACTACTTAGAGATTTACTGACAGAGGTCTTCAAATTAATCTTGGCGTATACCCCCCAACAGTGTGTCTGCATGCCCCCCCCCCTCCCCCGCTGAGTTTCTGATATCTGCTGTTCTCCCACCACAGGTGGGGGTTAAGCACTGATGGGGGATGGGGGAGAGGGGGGGGGGGGGGGTTGTGGGTTGGGGGGAGGGGCAGGGATGGGGGGTTTGGAACCAGAGTTGGAACTCAGGACATATTATCAACACTAATTAAAAACAGCCCACACCAGGAAAAGCAGATTAATGGGAAGACAATCATACACACAGACAGAGAGAAAGACACAGACAGGGAGTGAGACAGACCGGACGCACACACTAACAATCACACACACACATACACACCCCAGACAGACAGAGAGGGAGACAGACCGGATGCAGACACTAACAATCACACACACACACACACCCCAGACAGACAGAGAGAGAGAGAGACAGATAGGACGCACACACTAACAATCACACGCAGACAGACACATATACTGACAGACAGGACGCACAGAAACAACCACACACACACACAGACAGAGAGAGAGACAGACAGGACACAAACACATTCGCACAGACAAACAGACAAACATCATCGAAAGCTTCAGAATTGTACTGTTGCCTGTAGAAGTCACCCCGATTTCACGTCCATTTATAGTCATAAAATGAGTATGTCTAACTTGGATGTGTCCATGTACCCATGTGCCCATGTACCCATGTACCCATGTACCCATGTGCCCAGCCCTCTGCCCATCCTCGAGTCCCTCGTCTGTTTGCCCACCTGACAGGAGGGGTGAGGCTGATGGGGAACTGGAATGGGCAGATATGTCAAATCACCACCTTAGAAACGAAGCGTTGGGGCAGACATTCTGTCGTTTTTGTATCATGATGTCATGCTTCCCTTGAAATGATTACCAATGACATTGAGTGACGACATTCAAACACAATCCAAATGAGTTAGAAAACCCACATAGGAACCGTTCTACCTTATGTTTTACACATCGACATCGACCAAAATAATCTCTGTCTGCCCAGGGAAACCCCAGAGCCCCCTGAGCGACAGAACAGGGCAACACTCAGCACAGGAAATTCATAGTTTTTTAATGTACGTTAGACAGGATTGTACAAACCCCCACAGCGTTGGAGATGCGCGTCTGGGCCACCGTGTTTGGGCTTTAGCGCGTGGCACCGGATGGGCCCAGGCGTGTTGGTGTGTTTTCCGTTACCCGTTCATCCATCTTCTCTGCGGCCGTCAGAGGCGGGCTAAGGCAGCATGAGGGTTGTGTCATGACCGCCATTCATGCTGGTCATCTAGATGGGCCTTATTATGTACATTGTAGACATCAGGGGCAATTTCATCTGCTGGGAAACACAGTCATCGTTTTGTTCGTATGGTTTATATAGTGGATGGCTATGGCCTTGACCATTGCGTTGCGTTGCAACCGAACCGTTGTGTTCACTTTAAACCACCGGATGTGGAGTTCATTTCAATCTGTCAAGGCGTTGCAGCATTTATGCCGTCACACTTTGGTCCGGGGTCACATTTTTGCTACATTTCTCATCTGCCTGAAGTCCACCCAACTGCGGATCGAGTAATGTTTTCACGCTGCAGAGTGGCCTTGCAATACAGTGAGAAAATAAGACAATTTCTATCAGGGCGGTCGAAAATGAGCTCATGGTTTTACTTTTCAAATGGAGAAGTATGTGTCAGCAGGATGTGAATTTTAGGCGTTGTGCAAGTTAGAGGTGTTCAACCCGTCTTCAGGCACCCCAAGTCGGTCTATGTTTTTGAGCTGTTCCAGTTAGCACACCTGATTAGACATGTCTGCTAATCATCAACCCCTTGATTAGTGAAAGAGCTGTCTGTTCAGGACAAAGACAACATTGTGAAATGTCTGTGGGTTCTAGAGGAGAACAATGAATACGTGTTAGAAGTAGTCATTTTTATTGTATCTTTTCCTAAATACAATTCTTGTACACGCGCATGCATGTGTATGCAAACACACACACACACACACAGAACATCAAAACACAAGAAACCCCTTGTTCATTCCCACACGCACACAAGTGTTCACACACAATATAAATCCGACCAGTTTACGTGAAATAATGCGTGCATGCACACACTTCTCCACAGTACAGTCCATCATCATCATCATCATCATCCTCACCTGCAGGAACAGAATAGGCAGGATTTGATCATTGGAAAGAATCTCCATGTACTGTATGTTGTGTGATAATGAAAAGGAAATATTCATATTAGGGGAAAACAAACTATTGAAAAGCTCCTCATTAGACCTCATGAATATATGCAAATGATGTTAATTAGACAGAGGACCTTGGAGCCTCTGCCATCCCTTCTTTTTGCGCTTGTTTCTTCCCCTTGTTTGTTTCTTCCCCTTGTTTGTTTTTTCCTCTTGTTTGTTTTTCTCCCGTTGGTTTTTTCTAAGTCCTCCTCCATTCCTCCTCCTTCTCCCATGTCCCCGGTCCTTTCTTCCTCTCTTCCTCTCCTCCTTTCCGGTTCCTGTTCATCACTCGGGTACTGACCCGACCCAATCTGTCCTTTCTCCCCGGACAGCCACAGCTCTCCGCTGTCTTGGGGGAGGAGTCTGCGATGGTTTGCTTCCTGGCCAAAACCCCTCCCTCCCAGTGACTGGCGTGGGTCCAATTGATCACAGTGAGCTTCTAGTAAACACGCTTTCCATTGAGACTCATTATTAGATAAAAGGTTGAGAAGGTTTGGCGCTTTGACAAGGTCCAGATTAACACATTACCACGTTCTGAGGGCTGAAAGACAGGTGTGGAGTAGATCCATCTCTTCTGACCCACACGGGTACAGATTCATGTTTTGTTTATTTGCCATTTATCACAACTGGAACAGACTGACAGACAGCAAAGAATACAAAGGTGCAGTTTGTCCAAGATGAAGCTCTGGGGGCCTGACTTTAACGCGAACATTCAAGTGATGTGTTAGGTTCGTTGTTTTCCAGAGGTGCACATTACACTCATTTGCAGTGAACTTGTTGTATTGCTTCTATTTTTGGCTGTGGGGATATTGTTAATTCTAAGGAGACATCTAATTGGCTTCTCTGGTCAGAGCAAGGGAATCGTTAATTTTAAGAGGTTTGAAAGCACGACAACATGTTTTCCCCTGTTTTCCGCACGGCATTTTCACATTATCAAACAGTTTATTTGCACATAAAAAAGACCATTCAATCTCCAGCTCTAACACGCTATCAGATATTATCCCCCGACTTACGAAACCGTTACGAGATCCCGGTCGGCTTCATGCTTGCAACCGGCGTGAGATAACAGCGAGAAAACGCCAAACTGCGAAGGGAACAAACGGTGATGGAAACGGAAACAGAGGCAGCAGCTGTCTGCCAACAGGTGAGTGAGTGATGGCCCAGTGGAAACGTAACGTAACATGATCGCTGGGGCGTGACGGTACTCCTTACATGCGGTCTACATGCAGGCCATAGGTTCACGCCATGAGACACATACGTTATACACACTGCGTGCACGGTTCATATACACACACACAAACACAATAGGATATGTGACACGTACCCATAGGCAAGTCACAACGACTAACTCCATTTTAGCCCAACCAAGGACCTTTACACAAAATAAATACATTTTTTAGACATCGCTTCAGATCTCCGGATGCTTCCGGACTGCTAACAATCTACTGGATTTAGATTTTACCCTGGGTAATACCATAGATGAAAACAGAAATATGCAACAAGAAACTAGCTTCCTGGTAAACAGAAAAACACTTGAGCCCTAAACCTTTTTAAATCAGGTGCATTGTGTTTGTGAAGCCAACTGAAAAGCAACACTGCATACCCAGCGTAGCGTTGGGACCCCTTTTACCAGCCTCTATTTGGGACCCCTTTTACAAGCCTCTGTTGGGGCCCCCTTTTACCAGGCTCTGTTGGGGACCCCTTTTACCAGGCTCTGTTGGGGACCCCTTTTACCAGGCTCTGTTGGGGACCCCTTTTACCAGGCTCTGTTGGGGACCCCTTTTACCAGGCTCTGTTTGGGACCCCTTTTACCAGCCTCTGTTTTGGACCTCTTTTTCCAGGCTCTGTTGGGGACCCCTTTTACCAGGCTCTGTTTGGGACCCCTTTTACCAGCCTCTGTTTGGGACCCCTTATGTTTTCACTATATACTGCTTGCTGGTGATGTCATCCAGAAACACAATGTCAGTGTTTATTGCTGGGCTAAATTGAAATCCTATGAACTCATTTTGGTGTGAGATCTCTGTTTGTTTTTCATCCCAAGTTTCTTACATTCCGAGAGTTTCAGTACAGGAGGACGAGGGTCAGTCTAAATTCTCCGCTGTGGCATCCTGATGAATTAGGAGAATGTGAGTTCTTGGACCATGCCTCAGGACTGCCTGATATTTCCTGCCTTCACTGCCCACAGGCTACGTGGTCAGCCCTTTCCTTGTACGACTGGTCGTGTACCTCGTCTGAATTGTGCCAACAGCAGTGGGACAAAACCCACCAGCATTACAGTAATTCACCTGCTGCTTATATGAACGCGCTAAAATGTTGACGTGGGCCGAAAAGGTCCTGTACCCTTATGATCACATGTTGTTATGGTCAATGTGTAACTCATGGTTAGCTATTAATATGTATTATGTGTTATTTATGTACATGGAACAGGCTTCTTCATTTGAAATATGATTAACTCTTATCTACATCACCCGCTGTTTACTGCATTTGGTTGGCTAGCCAGTTGGATATGTATCAGCTGTGGCTTTACCAAAGCCTGGGTGACATCATGTTAGATGTGTGACAATGTTATTCCTCTGTCATGGGCAGCATATCAACCACTTGTTCTATATTGTATAGTGATATAGTGATGGTATAGTAAACTTCTGTATTGTATTGTGATATTCTAAATGGTATAGTAAAATTCTATATTGTATAGTGATATTCTAAATGGTATAGTAACATTCTATATTGTATAGAGATATTCTATATGGTATAGTTAAATTATATATTGTATTGTGAAATTCTGTATGGTATAGTGATATTCTATACGATATAATGATATTCTTTATAATATAGTGACATATCACCAGTCAGGAGAGTGGTGTGGGAACGATACTGTCAACAGAGGGGTCTGCCACACCTGGACTATATCAAACGCTATATCAAAGCTAAAGTGCATTTTCTTCATGTAGAGGCATTTTGTCCCCAAAAAACTCCTTTAATAAAAATAGTTACTAATAACAGGTGAGTGGTTCCTGGTTTCGGGCTTGTGGAGCGGTGGAATGGCACCGTCCTGGACTGCCTAAGCGTTCTCTAAGCATTCAACCAAGGAAGCCGTCATGATTATTTTAATGTTACAAAAACACCCTGCGGACATCTCAGTACAGTAAATGGACTTATTCAAATGGTCCTCGTTTTTCAGTCCACAGACGAGCCCTTCCTGGCATGAACTCTCCTTGGGTTCCACGCAGGGTTTTCTTCCCAGGCTTTTAATTATTCAATATTTGTTTCAATAAGTGAATATGGAAAATAATCTCTGATGACTAAAGAAAGCAATAGTTAATTGGAGTAAAAAAAAAAAAGTTTTGCCATTTTCTTCTCTTTTATACTTTTCTTACATTGTACCATTAGACTTTTCTCTGCTTTCAAGTCAGTTCATTACATTTAATTTATTAATGTCCAATATTTAATGTGCCAAAAATGTCAGATTCAAAGACACAAAAATGGGGCATTTTTTCCCTCGTAAGGCGGATGCTCAAGCTGTTTGGTGCCCTGTTGTTGTGACTCTGGGGGCTCGGAGGGGGGAGAAAGGGGGAGAAAGGGGGAGACAGAGGGAGTGTGAGAGAGGGTGAGAGAGCGAGAAAGTGTGCTCATCAGTCAGACCTGAAGTTTATCTTTAAACCGACGCTCTGAATCCCAAGCCACAATGCTGATGTGTGCCAAAAGGCACGACTTTCCACAAACTAACCTCAAAACAGGATATGAGACGCTTACAACTTTATAAGAACAATTCTGTATCGCAGGCGATAAGAACGTCAGCCTGTGACTCATTCAGACCTGCCATAGCAAGGCTCCTGCAACGTCTTGTATTACAAGAATCACCCCTTCACACACCCTCTAGAAAATGAACACTTACCTGTAAGAGGTTCATCCTGGTAGTAGTGAGAGGAAGCTAAGTACAGCAAGGGTGAGTCGGGGTAAATTGTGGGCATTCAAATAGTATCCAAGATCAGTCTGTGAGTTAATTTAACAAATGGGAGTGGGGGAAAATATACATGAACAGTACATTTGCTTATGATGGCACACACAGTCACTCCAACACACATTGATCTGCTGGCTGTTTGCCCTTGATGTGTCTCCCTCACTCATCAGAAGTGATCGATATTAAATTGACTTTAACTGAAAGAGACACAAACACACACACTTCACATATACCCACAAACATGGGGCAAACATGGTCACTTGCATATACTCACACCTGCGCACGCAAAAGCACACACACACACATACACACGCGCGTGGGTTGACTTTGTCCTTGAGAACAAACATCAGATGCTGATCTGATCAGTTTTTATGTCTTAGTCCAGTTCACGCTTTTAGCCCGGCCTCATTACAGCAACTCCCAGCAGTCCGGAAAGAATCAAAGATTGAGATACCGTACATGTGTCCGCCTATGCACACACTCAACCAGGAGGTACTCAACAACACCTATATGCTTGGAGGAGCAAGCATTTATCAGCTAACAACCACTTGAAGTTGCAATGAGTGCAACGAGGCAACGCCTCCCGCGTTCAACCCCGGGCAACCCAGACGTCGCTGCGCCGGCACAAACTCTCAGGCCACGGACATTGCCCGTATGCCACAAGTATTGCTTTGGGATTTGAACTTCGAGCCGCGATGATTCAGCTGTAATGCCCGGCGCTAACTTTTACCAAAGGTGAGTGGTTGAGAGAGTGAGAGCCGGTCCGCGGTCGACTGAGGAGGGAAGCACACAGGTCATCTGTCTGACTGTGTGGTGCTCTTAGTGGAATCGATCGATAATTAGTGCATGTCTGACTTAATAATTACAAGCACACGCGCACACAAACACACACGCGCGCGGACACACAAAAATCACATAGAAAGTTTCTATGGTAACGTCTGACTAGCACAGAATGTTCAGGAGGTAGTTTTGCATGCCATTTGCCAATTTGGTTAATTATGTCTTTGTGCCAGTGAATAGGGCTTGACTCCCCCACCCCTCCACCCCTCCACCCCCTCCACCCCTCCTCATCTTCCACTACAGGCAACCATGGCCCGGGCCGCAGCAGTGCAGAGCGCTGACACACTCACACACACACAGGCATTGTGTTGGGGGGCTTGAAGCCGGCGGACGGGAGGAACGAGCGTCAGTCCTAATGAGCGACTGGCTGTCAGGAACGGTTAGAGGGCTGTGCACAGGGGGGCGGAGCTAGCAAAGGGTGATGACATCTCGCTGCCTCAGTTGTCCTCTCTACATCTGTCTCTCCCAGCCGCAGCCTCGCTGCCTCGCTGTCTCTGCCTGGGTTCCTCTGCCTTTATGTCTTCCTTTATCTATATATCTTTCTCAATTTCCCTCTCTCTGTCCCTCGGTATCTGCCCCTCTGTCTCTGTGTCCCTCTGTATCTGCCCCTCTCCCTCTGTCTCTATTCCCCTGTCACTTCCGCTGTACCTCTATTCCTCAGTCACTTTTTCTGTCCGTCTATTCCCCTGTCACTTTTTCTGTCCCTCTTTTCCCCTGTCACTTTTACTGTCCCTATATTCCCATGTCACTTGTACTGTCCCTCTATTCCCCTGTCACGTTTACTGTCCCTATATTCCCATGTCACTTGTACTGTCCCTCTATTCCGCTGTCACTTTTACTGTCCCTCTATTCCGCTGTCACTTTTACTGTCCCCTTATTCCTCTGTCACTTGTACTGTCCCTCTATTCCTCAGTCACTTTTTAGAAATGTGTAGTGTCAACCTTGGTTTATTACCTTGAATCAGTAATGAAGTTCAGAAAAGTCCACAGGAAAAGTACAATATAGTCCAAATGCTGTGCTGTGTATTGTATACCGTGTGGTTTTACTAGTCTTTATCCAGGATGCCAATCATTCTGGAGCTGACGGTGCAGGCCAGAAGCATGTGTTTGTGAGTGTTTGTCTCGTGGTGTAGTTCATCGTGCCCTCTTTAGTTCCACTCACTGAGTCCTGCTGTCCACTACATATGCTTGGTATGTTCTTTAGCCTCCATTACATAAATGTGCAGACAAGCTCTCATACAATGACAACCATCTGTCTTCACTGCCATACTCCTCACTGCACCTCCAAAGGAAAAGGCCAAGTTGCTCAGCTTTTGCGGACGTTCAAAATCAATACCAAGATACAATGGCTCTTCAAAGGTGACTTGATTGAATGCTTCTCCTTCTTTCCACAGATGTCTATAAAGCTGTGGACCCGGGTTCACCAGGACTCGTTTAAAAACTGTGTGCAAAAAAACTGGCCACATTCTCTGATGATAACATGTATTGTTGATTCATTTGTACATTGTTTTTCCAGCAGCTAAAAGCACTGTAATATGTCATTCTTGTTTAATATGTAACTTGACTGTAATTGATTGATCGACCTGAGTCAAACAAATAGAGAACATCTAGCTGGCACCCACTATCCTGTATTTAGTAGTTTTATAGTTCCCCAGAAGTTAATATAAGCCAGTCTCTCCTGAGCTCTACTGGAAAGCCGTCACAAAGCCATCAGTAGAGGAAGTCATCGTCAGTAGAGGATGTCATCATCAGATTTTGTGGACTACCTTAAAGTAATTGTGCGTGCTTGTGTGTGCATAGGTGTGTGTGTCGCTGCAATCAATCAACTTTATTTCTAAAGCCTTTTTAACCTCAGCAGTTGTCACAAAGTGCTTTTTCTAAACACCCAGCCTGAAACCTCAAAGAGCAAGCAACAACAGTGTTGAAGCATCACGGCTAGGAAGAAATCCCTAAAGAGGCTGAAATTTAGGAAAAAAACAGGAGAGGAACCAGGCTCAGAGTGAAGACCCTTCCTCAACCAAAGGGACACCAACCCCCCTGAGGGCCGAGTATTGCCAGCGCAGTTCACTCCAATAGCTCATGAGGAGCAATAGAGAACTATTCGCTGAAATTCCCGTCACACAAGCCAGTGACTCCGCCCCCCAAATGGCATTGGAGAGCTGGCATCCCAGTGGAGATGAGGGCCTATCGGACAAGACTGTAGGCTGAAGTGTTTAGTAGACACTTGTTGGCACTAAGTCTAACCTTAATTGGCAGATCATTCCACAGTAGTAAAGCTCTATGAGAGGCCTGCATTCAGCTGCTTGTTGAGAAATTCTAGGCACCATTAGAAGGCCTGCATCTTGCAATCATAGGTTGTGTAGGTATGTATGGCCGGATCATTTCAGCAAGGTAACTAGGAGCAAGTCCATGTATTGCTTTACAAGTCAACAATAACACTTTAAATTTAGCCCGAGTCTCAACAGGCAGTCATGGAGTGGATGTTTTTATCAGTCAAGAGTGACAGGAGACGCTTCAGTAAAATATTACTTAATTCCTCACAACCCCTCCATGCTACTCCCTCTCACTATACATCCTCTAGTTCTTTCTAATCCCATGGTGCAGTGGGGCATGGTGTAGGTTTGTGTGACTGTTAGGGGGAGGGGGGGCGTGTTCAAAAAGGGGTCCTGAGCTGAGCCTATAGGAAACATAGATACAATACTATGTGGTGGGGTGAGACACAGACTCAACCTGAAGAACTGGACACAACAACAGACACACACACACTCTGTGACGACGTGACGGAGGACTGGTTTAACAGACAGTGAAGAAGACACAGTAGGAGGAAATGTAACAGAACAAGCGAAAGAAATGTCCAGAGAAAAATAGGAAGATAGAAAACGGAAGAGTGATGAAGAAAAAAAAGCCCCGGTTGGGCAGGATGGGGGGGGTTAATGTTCTACAGATGGACCCTTCAACCCCCCCCCCCCTCCTCCACAGCCACGAGTAATCTGATGAATATTTCTGGATTACAGTTAATTCAGATTAATTTCTAACATGGCAGAGGAGAAGCTGCTGATGAGAAGGGGGATTGTGATCATTACCATAATCACTGCATTTCATCTGCCCGTGTGCGGGTTTGGGCCGTGTTCCCCGGCCACGGGAAACACTGCATACACGCGGTTCATAAACACTTATTCATTAGCATTCCGTCTAGACGTGACATCACATTTATCCTTTTGTTTTCCACAAACAATATGTACTGACCTTGCGTCAGTCGGGGCGAACATTTCTACATACGCTTCAAGACCAGCAGAGAACAACACCTCATATAAAACCCCTTTTGTCTTAGGAAGGGGTTTACAGACATTAGAGACTCGTTTCCAATCGTTCCCATCTCTCCCGTTCTGTAGACAAGGGTGAAACATGGAATTAAACTGAATTAGGAATGCATGGATGATGCGTTCGTGTGAATAGACCACCGGGAGGAATTTGGTGAGGGGGGGGTGTGGGGGGGGTGCTTGGGAGAGGCCAAGGACCGGACATGGATCCTTGGTGTAACTGACAATTTACCTGTCAGTCTATGTCACCGTGTAACTGACAATCAACCTGTCAGTCTATGTCACCGTGTAACTGACAATCAACCTGTCAGTCTATGTCACTGTGTTTGTTTGGATTGTTTACGTGTTCACTATGCGGTGGAAACGGTGAGACAAGCGGAACTATGCAACAAAGAACTGTTGTTATGTTTTTTTTTTATCTTAACGACACACTTCTGGAGCGAAGGCAATTCCACGTTATGTTCAGTGTGGCCAGATGGTTTCCCGCACAATTGGGCTATTTTAAACAAGAATCTGCTCGGGAGGGTCGATATATAGATAGAGTTATTTAGAATTAGTATTATAATTTGGGATTATATTTTGTGTAGCTCGCGGGTGTTTGAGAGGTATACTACCATTGCAATCTGGAAATGATGGTTGTGTTAGCTAGTTTCCCGTGTCTTCGGGTGTAGTTCGTAAAGGTTTGAAGCGTGTATAATTAAGGCTGAATTCATGCCAGGAAAAGGAAGGCAGAAGATTTTGATTTCCTCCTGTCTGTTATGAGAAACCAATGAAGCATTTTTTGATTTAATTGAATATACCAATTATGTCTCCGGTTAATCGTTTTTTATGTAAGTAAACTCTTCAGAGTTACAGCAAGCTAAAAACTCCCTCATACTTCATAGTTCTCACAGAAGGTGATCATTATGACAGAAATGACAGAGTAAAAACACCAGATAAAATCAGGGAAGAGGTGTGCTCGTGGTTTACAGGAGGGAGCGAACCTCAGAAACATGCTTAACCAAGCCACGAGGGTCTTTATCACAGTGCTTTTCTACCAGGATCTCGGCCAGACCAATTTGTGGATCGAGACACCGTTGAACCAGCAATAGTAGGAGTATGCTAATCGCTACTAGCTGCTGCCTTTCCAGCCGCAGTTTTGATATGAATTTTTTTGCTGTAAATTTGGTTTGCTGTACATTTTGTTTGCTGTACATCTTGTTTGCTGTACATTTTGTTTGCTGTACATTTTGTTTGCTGTACATCTTGTTTGCTGTACATTTTGTTTGCTGTACATCTTGTTTGCTGTACATTTTGTTTGCTGTACATTGGACCCTGGTCGGCATCACGAACATGAATGCCTATCCACCCTAAAATAAACTCGAGCCATGCCTCTGCTGTATCTCACTACAACCTTTTCAAATCCAAGATGTTTCTCCTCAACCATGACACACAACAGAAAACTGATCATAGCGAGGTTGTTAACACTCAGTCTCGCGGGTGGACATCAATTGGAGTGGCAGACACTAAGCCTTGTTAAACATTGGTAATGTGCCGTGGGACATCCCCAACACACTCCTCCCAAACTCAGGCCTCGCACATGAAACTCTGGGAGGGATTGGCGTCGGACACAGGAGAGGCGCGGGGAGAAAACGAGGCTGTCGCTTCACTTGTCAGCCTGTCCGCGGCGAAGGAGGCGCAAGGGTGAGACTGGAAGCCCCTAACGAGCAGGTCCGTAAAAGCCCGCCGATTACCCCAATTAAGCAGCGTTCCCATCACCATCCAACAGTTCCCATCACCAGCCCGGAAGCCTGTCGGAATCAGTTTACTTAGCCCACACTGACAGACCCAGCCCACCCCCACCCCCACCCCCAGCATAGATCCACACAATATCCACCCCCACCTTCCCACATACACATCCACCTCCAGACACACCACCCAACACCCTCCGTCAGATACAGAACTATCTGTGAAACCCGCCCTAATGCCTCCCCCTAAAACACACACATGCCTCCCCCTAAACAACACACACATGCCTCCCCTAAAACACACACACATGCCTCCCCCTAAAACACACACACATGCCTCCCC
>JACXGK010005528.1:6736-18850 GCA_016801125.1 Novumbra hubbsi | reverse complement strand
GGCACACACACACACACACACACATTGCGGTCCTGTCTCGTGGTCTGGCGGCCACGTCCCCATGGCTGGGCTTACTCAGACAGTCCCTCTCTGGGCGGATCATATTTAGACAGATTAGAGGACCCACGTCCAGCTGTCTACATCAGAAAAACATTGCCTCTGTGATCCTTTAACCCAAAATGGCCGTCCCCCTGTCAGTCTGTCTGTCTTTCCCGGTGTCACGCCAACCTGTTTGACATTTTGGCTTGCTTAGTTAACATTTAACCCACTTCATTTAAAGTCAGATGGGGGTTTTTTCGTCAGAGAGGATTTGACTGCCGAATCAGATTAAGACTAATTTAACTCCCAGAGATCAATCAATCCAATGTATTTATAAAGCTCGTTTTCCATCAGTAGTTTTTACAAAACACCCAGTCTGAAACCCCAAGAAGGATGCAACAACGTTGTTGAAGCATAGTGGGTAAAACTCTCAATGGGGGCCAGATTTTAGGAGCTAACCTAGACAAGAACCAGGCTCAGAGGTGTAACCAAACCTCCTCCGGCAGTGGTGTTTTAAGAGCACAGGTAATAATGTATATGGGTAGCGTCCAGAAACTATAAAGCCCAATCTAGGTCTGAAGCATGAACAGCTGGGCAGGACAGGGACAGTCCAGTGACATATAGGGGGGCCCCAGACAGGGCCAAACAGGAAGTCAGTCCAACCACATTACCAAGAATCAACCAAAGGGACATTGACCAACCGCAACCACTCTGAGCCCACCTGGAAAGACGGCAAGGGCGGACAGTATCAAGCCTTTCCGTACACCTTCATACCCCTGGGCCAGGCAACACTAGTCGTGATCATATCTGTTTTTCGCAGCATGGATTTAAGGCCTTTTTGTGTTCATTACATTTATTCATACATACACACTTACATTATATTTTTTTATATATTTTTGTACAGACAGATTTCAACAAATGTCCCCAGAAGTCAAAACAATAATGTGCATTTGTGTGTGTGTGTGTGTTTGTTGTGGCAAATACTTGTGGATGAACTAAAATATCCATTGGTTCCTCATAAGGCCATCTTTGGAACTAAACAAAGTTTGTTCATCAGCCTAATGACCTCAAGCTTGGCCAACGGGCAATTAACCTTCTGTTATTAAAGACCAAAATGGCTGCCATAAGAGCCAGTGATTGACCCCCCTGTGTGTGATGGCTAAGGGCTATTCCACTGAATGACAACCCCCCCCCCCCCCCTTAAGGGCTGTGAGTGATGGCTAAGAGCTATTCCAGTGAATGGAGCAGATCCCCCCCTGCTTAAAACGGTCACAGTATCCTTCCCCCAAAGAGCTCTAAATGACACAACAAGTCAGGGGGATTAGAGGTGCTTTGCCTGTGTGCTCAGTGGAGTCTCAATAGACACTTTCTTTCTATTGGTGAAGCCTCTACGTCTTTCTTGGAAAGTGTAGATTTTTGAGCCTGAGGTGAAAGGGAAGGCACGTGGTGAGCAGGAGAAGGTGAGAAGGTATAGAAGAATGGTCTGCCTCCTGAGAGACCTCCCACTGCAGGTGCACTACTGGCAGGATGGGAGGGCCTCCAGGAACATACCTTCCTTGCAAGGTTACCCATGGTTGTGTCTGATGCATATGGCCCCGTGTCTGTGTGTCATGCCATCTAGTCACGGCTATAGACTGACAGGTACAGACAGTTATTCAGCTGGTCTGATTGTGTGAGTGTAAATGGGAGACCTGCAGGGAAACCTAAATTGAGTTTGACTCAAAAACCTCTTCCGTGTTTTCCCGTAGTAAGTCAGGTGGGTGGCATTAAGCGAATTTCTGTGAATTCTTTGACTGTTATCTTCCAAAAAAAAGCTTTCCCAGAGTAGGAAGCAACGCCCGTGATTCTTTTTTTTTTTTATCTTGGAGCTATTTCCTTTCACACAATAACAATTGAGATGGAACATGGAGGTGGCCATAACACCAACCTTATACCCATATCACATAGACGTCCAGGGAAAAAATGGATTACCCCATTCAGCATGTGCCAAGCTAGTGGGTACTAAGCCGCTAAGAGACACAAAAGCACCCCAAAACAATAGTACAGAAGCTAAACAGACCTTTTAAAAAAAGGGTTTCATTTAAAACAAGGAGAGGAAAAGACAGAGCTCTCTGAATGTTACATCTTTCATTAGATCAAGTTACCAACAGGGAACGAACACGGCAAACATTTTATCCCAACAATGGTCTTGTTTCCCCTCCTATGTCGTTGCCTCCGAGCACCCTGAGGGAGAATAGGTGTCGTCTTTTTGTGGGGCCTATTGTCCCACGGATGGCAGAATGGCCTGTTGGGTAAGCTGAGCTGGGAAGTAAGGGGCGAGACACGAAGAATCAGGTGTCCAAGTGTTTCCTCTCAGTGTTGACTTTTTGTTTTCTTTCAGACTATTAAAATACATTGACATCACTCCAGATCTGATCCACCTTCCCCCTTCTGGGTCCTGCCACTCGGTTACTCCTGTTCCTCCTGTTACTCTCTCCTTTTCTTAATCACCAGAATCTTCTCGTTCCACGTTATTATACATTTAAAGCTGGAATGTGTGATTCGGATTTAGAACAAAAAGTCACAATAGACTAGACTAGTGATTAGATTTCCCTGTTCGCACTGTAGTTTCATGACATCCGCATTGGTGCCAATATATGTCCTTCAGTTGTTTTTCTTTGGTGTTCTTGATTCACACATTTACAGAGGATGCAATAATGGCATTTACATAGGTGATGAGTAATGTTCTGGAGGACATTTATTAACAAAAAAAGTCTAAGGCAATTTCGTCCTACTGATGATTGAATTAGGTCTTATACTTCAAGTTGCATGTCAAAGCAAAACCCAAGTTATGAAGTGACTGGGAACTCTGCATAGACCTGCAATATAATTCCGTTGAAGCGTAATTCAAAAAATCCCAAGAGCAATAGGTTCCAAAATTAAAAAGTAGCTGGTGTTGAGAAGTCGTGCTGAAGGGCAGGCAAACCAATATTCCAAAATGTATAACTATATCCATAGCTTTATAAAGCAGTAGGTTAGTGTCACGGAGAGTTAACCTCCCCTTATTATCAACTCAGCGTCAACAGCGAGAAGCGCCCTTTGACCTCCAAGGTCAACAGTCACGTGTCTAAAATTCCCATTGAGTGACACATTGTCTTCGGAACTCTGTGACCTAAGGGAGTATCTGTAGGGAGAGTGTCCTGTGCTACCTCAGAAGGGGCCATTGTTACCCTTTAATGTTATTGTTTAGAAATGTATAACTGACATGAATCGTGCAACAAGCCTAAATGAATTTTGCGCTGGCAGTGTAAGGAACGCCTTAAGCATGATTATTCAAATAAGAGAGCGAGATAACAGTGAGCGGTAAACAAGCGCCATATAATCTTTAAATGTGTTGTGTGACTGCCCGGTCTCCTGTTTGTGAGAATATTGACACCATGTTTACACGTCGATCCTCTTGGTGACGGGAGATGAAGTGAAGTTATACTCCATAAAGTCATTGAAGACAGTCTGCAGGGGAAAGTCCAATAAAGACGGGCCTTCGGAGTCCTTTCTGATGGGTGGAGAAGTGACAAGCTGCCAGCTCATATGGTGTTGTGGTTGAGTCACTTCGCCGTTGGTCGCAGGCCACTCTCGCCTTCACTCCCGGACCTCACCCCGCCCTCACACAGCCTCGTTTGAGCCATTAGGGCCATGGCAGAAGACGCCCCATGTTTCAATCCACCCCCAATACCCTCCCCGCCGCTATTCTCCCCGTTCAGCTCCTCGGTCTGGAGACAACCGGTCGTGACACGACAAGGGGTTAACGGCACCGCGCCATGGCGTTTAGGGTGTGTTAAGGCCCGCCGTGTCCATAGATGTCACAGATTACAAGTCAGTCCATCAACCAGCGCGGTAGCACCTCCACAACACTTAGGAGGGTGTGGCCAGCCATTTGCATGGCTTAACTGCATTTTCAGGAATGACTCAGCCGACATGATTCATCAGGATATTCTGTCTTGCATTGATAAAGCTCAAAGGAGTAGAATGTATCTTTATGGCACTTGTGTATTGTTTTTTAAAACTGTCCATGCATGCAAGGAAACACGTTATTTAGCTGGTTGAAATGTTTTCTCTAAAGTTTGTCATGGACTTGATTTACAGTAGGGGAAAGTATGGCCACCCCTTCTGTAGGTCCTAGACAACAATATACAGTAAAGACCACTTGAGTAAAAGTTATTGTCATGGAGTCAGCAAATGTAAACAGTTGTAAGCAAGTTAGTTCCAAATAGCCTACGTAGTCAAATAAATGCATTGCGTCGTACTTTCACAGTCAGTGTCATTTTCTATGTGTCTTTTCTATAGTATTTGTTCTTTAAGCAAGAATGAATGTGTATCAATATCTGGGCGATCATAGCAAAATTGGTGTTATGTATAACCTGAAGGGACAGCACATTCTAACTCATGACCATTCTATGGTTTGGATGATATGGTTTCTACACAAAAACGTCAAACAAAATTGCGATGGTGCATGTTTTGTGTCATTGTAGCCTGTTGCCTTATGAACCTGCGTGTTGTGGCTATGATTTAACAGAGAAATAATAACATACTGCAACACGGAAAAGACGATAGTTGTTTGCTTACAGGCGCGTGCGCTTCTCTCAAGCAAAAACGACCAGATTAGCATCAAGGCTACAGTGCCTCGCAAACTAGCCAAACCTGAACAAGCCAAATGCGGGCCAAATATCTCTTTTTTAATCATAGGTTTTTTAATTACTTTATTAAGGGGTAGCAAGAATTGACTAAGGGGCAACAATAATTAACACTGATCAATATGAATATTTGTATTGCAGTGAATATTATTTTTGACGCCACAAGAGTTACCGGATCCTAGTACTATGCCGGATTAATCGGAGAATCGCTGGTTGTTGGGCCGGTGTGAGGATCGGGATAAGCAATTTTACCATTGCTACACTTGTTAACAGACCGGTCATCAACCTGACCTTGAGTAATTACAAGTTTACATATGGGATAGAGACTTACAAATGACTCATAACATGTTAAGAGATGGTTAATACAAAAGCACAGGAGAAGCGGAAATGGTTAAAAAAAAGAAAGTCGTTGTAGGCAGATGCGACCAAATGTCATGTCATTTTTCATTTCACTTTCTATTAAGGCTATCAAAGTTAACATATCACCGCGTGCGATTAGACTTCTTAACCGAGTGCAGGCAAAAAAAAAATCGACATTAACACATTTTTTTTGCCATTCATAATTAGTGCTCGACTTGTAGGAACTGTCAGAATAGTAGTAGGTTGCTCGCCTGCGGTTTCTGTTTACAGGTAACTATTGGCGGTTGACCTGTCCTGAACGCCTTACAGGCGCTTTTTCCTCAATATATAATTGGAGATTAAGCATTAGTGTCATGAATGCTCGTCTCCTGTTAACCTGGTTCTAGTTCACGAATCCTGTCTAACAACGTGTTAGTAGGCTACACATCTGTTAGTTTAATGGATGCGTGGAAAATGAAACATCGCTTTTTGCGCCTGTTCCTAACCCTAATCACAGACCTCTGACAAGATCACGTCTCTTCGTGATACCACAGGCAAATGCGCCCATCGAAGCTCTTTAACATCCACGATTGCGTCCCCCCTATCGTTTTTATTTAACTTTTTTCTGATCTCACAGATTGGTTGCCAGCCCTACCAAAGATACAGTGTCCCGCCCCCTTTCTCCATCCCTGGTCTACACCCAGCTAAACTAAGCCGGGGGGATGATCTCTCTCTCTCTCTGCCCGTTACCCACGTCCTTCTCCACGACACTCAGCAGATTTTGCCTCATCAACAATCTATCCCATCATCTCGGCAAATCCTCCATCAAACACAGCAACATACTCGACGTTACCATCTCCGTTCCACCTGTGAAACAGATCAAGCGAAGCAAGGTTCTTGTATGACACAGCCGCCATTCCTTCTTTAAGACCAGATGCGTGGCAGTCTCGGTATTTTATCGCAATTTTCAGAACTTCACCCTCCTATCGTCACTTTTGATGTTTACTGAAACAAGACTTTCTAATTAAATGGTTGTCAGTCTCCTTGGACAATGCTCATAACTTAAGGCTCATAACTTAAGGTGTGGTGGTCAGCAAAGTGTTATAAATGATATCAGATTTTTTTAATTCTCTATATTTAGAGACTTTTGGTAAGGAAAATAAGCTAATGGAATGATTAACAGCTCGTCGTTGTTACAATATAGGTATAATTGACAGTTATGCTGATTAAAATAAACCAACTCTTAAAATACCCAACTTTCCCCTACCGAGGAAAATTACTTGTATGTTTCTACTCATCTGGGGTATAACATGTGTAGGTGTTTTGGTCTGGTTCTACATTCACACTAAAGCGTCCATTGAAGGGGCATTTGACAAAAATAACACATTTCAAAAATGCTTGTATACTGACACTGGCTGTTGAAAAATATGTGTTTACTAATCGAGAATTAATAGCACTTTAAAACAAATGTTTTGAAGGCGTATATATGGACATGAAGGGGATTTTATTTTTTTAAATGTAATCGCTAAATGATAACTAAATGTCCTAGCTACTTTACTAAAACTTGTTAGTGTTTGTCTAGATAGAGCCATTTTGTTGAAACCATAACAGACGTCTAAAATGTAACATCTGATACACAATATATCTCAGGGTGCTTTACGCAGACTAATACTTTCGTCCCGTGGTCTCAAAATAAAAAATGCAGTCTCTAGAATGTGATGTGTGTGTGTTGAGTGCAGCGTGAGGAGTACAGGAGTGAAAATACAGTTTGACTTTGCTGAGGATTTACCCTCCGGGCAGATGTGCTAATAGGAGACAATTGGGTCTATGGTTGTTAGGATGTAATGAGATCTTAATCTAAAGTGATATATACGGGATATATAAGAGGTTGGAGGAATTCATAATTGTTTCCCAATATTTGGCATGGTGGAACGTCCCCAAAGGTGGTTAGCCCAAATCCAATTCAGTAACTGCATCTAATGGTGATTATATACTGCTACTATTGTGAAATGTATGGTGTGCCCCTCATTACGAATCAGATGTTGGTACACTGGGTGGAAAAACATTTTAATTTTGGTCCTCTGAAGAACTTCACACCAATCTCCCACATCTTCGCGGTGATAATTGTTATAGAAATGCTTTTACATTCATTCAGAAACACAGATATATCTGCATGGGTTCACCCCCAACCATTGCAGATGTGAACCCTTTTCAATTATATTGTAACAAATTTGCAACATACATTATCCCCATAGTTATCTGTCTGAATTGTTCAAGCACAGGAAAGATAATTAAGCATCATTGACTGAAAGCAGTAAAAAACGTGTCTTCGATCTTTAAGTCTGCACTGAGACCTTCCAGGAACTCTTATTATCACACTATGTGCTTCTGATCAAAATGTTATTAATGTAGAGGATTGCTACAGATGTAACATTCATTGCAACCCTCTAAAGCAGGAACGTATTTAAAACTATTACACAAGATGGTTACAATTGATGATGAAGTAGAACAGAAAACCAGCCGTTCCCAGACCTTGTAGGAGAAGAATTGAATTGCTCTGTTATATGGTAACATGCACGCACACACACACACACACACTTATCAACATTTGGATAGCAGCTTTATTTAGTCTCTCAGCATGTGTTAGACACAAGGATGCATACAAGGTATTGAATGAGTGACATACTGACATGCTTGGTATTTACGCAAAAATGTAATGTTTATCACTGTGCTTGACATAATAGCAGAACCAAATGACCTTGATCAAACAATGTCACTTAAAATATGACAAAGATACATTGTGTTGATATACACAGAACGTAGCATGTTTTTAATGATTGTATAAAACATGTAGTTACCATACCATCATAATGGGATCATGGAATTGCAACTCATTTTAAGAGTGAAGACGTGTTCTTGCATTAGCTTGTAAGCCTTAACTTTAGCCTATTTACTATATTAAAAAAACTACACTGAATTGTTTGGTTGATAAAGAAACAAATATTAATATTTATGCTTGCAGTCAGAGGTGCTGGCTTAAACCTTTTCTATTATTTATCATTTAGTTGGAGACAGGAGTCCAACGGGTCATGTATTGACTCAAAATACAGTATACTATATATGAAAAACAACCTAATAGTTGTTTTCTTAACAATATAACAAGCAACTGAATATCCAGTTTGCTTATAAATTATTCCCACGTCTCCATCGCAACCAAAAAAGTGATTAAAAGTGTAATTAAGTTAAATCCCAGTAAGTTTTTGTGCTCTTTGAGGAGGCAGGGTTTATTTTCTGACAATAGGCAGGGACTCCGCTGTTATCGCTTTAAGGGGAGTCTAGGTCCAAAACTAGGGTCATCTTTACTTCAAAAATGGGTTAATGGTGATGAGTTTTGTGAAGTAAATTCTACATCATGATGTGTCAAATAAAGTTGAATCAACATTGATTCCAACATTTGGTGCTGGGATTAGAGTTTAGATTGATTTTTTACCAAGGTTTTCATTGGTTGAAATTATATGAACAATACAGGTTTATTACCAAAATGTAAATTCTACATCACAATACATTGAAAAATGCTGCAAAAGACGTACCCATAGCTAGTGACGTGTACGGTTTCAACCCCGTTACAAAGTGATTACATAAAATATTTTATCTCTAACTTGTTCACTGACAAGTAATATTAAACAGCGACAGGAGTTAATGTAACATTACAAATCAGAACTGTTTTCTCGTTGTTAATAAAAAAAAACATTACCTGGAAATATACAATAACTGCTTCTTTACTCCTCATCTTTAACCCATCCATCAGAATTGAATTGAATTCTTAAATTGCCTTAACTTACCTAGGCTAGCTAAAGCAGTGTATTGGTTCAAGCTGATAATCAAAATGATACACCAGCTGGCAAATGTTGTACTCTACTTCTCTGCTAGCCTCTTCTGTGACCCTGACAGGGCGGATAAGAGGTAGTAGTGATTCATTAGTAAACTTTACCAAAGAACAGAAACAATGGCAACCTTCTTCCCTGGCTAAGAATATGGAACTGCTGGCTTAAGACTTATTGCTGATTTGGCAAATATGAAAATGGCTCAGATAAGGAGGGATACTGCGGGATTCTGAGATCCCTTTTGTTATACCTGGAGTCAAAAAAACATACAGAGATCATTTTGAACTCTATGCTAATAGTATGGGTAACTGAAGCATATTGCTAGTTTCAGAGTAAAACCGCCACAGTCCTCTAAAAGCTATTTTATTGATATAATAATATGTTGGAGGTAATATCTATGCTATAATGGAAAGAAAAGAGGGGAATAATACAGGTTTTGCTGGAAGAGCATTTGTCTGAATTTTAAACCTACAGCACTTTGTGTACTGAAGGCAGGGGCCAAACTACAGGACCACCCTAAGCCACACTTTTCTTCTAATTACCCAGATTAAGTTGATTTTAATGAAAAACATCTAGTTTAACACAACTGATAATATTCCACCTAATAAAACAGAATGCAGTAGCATAGAATAAAGACCTTCCTCATCCGGTCCCCATGTTGCTGCTTGTGTTCAGTGTGAAAGTCTGGAAACACAGAGGTGACTTGAGGTCACAGAGTCTCTCCTCCCGTCCAAGGCGGAATAGTAAGACAGCCACCCCAGAAAAGATATTTAAAAAAAGCTAAATAACTCAATTCAAAATAAGTGTACACCAAATATTATGGGTTAGTATCCACTTGTAAACAATATCTTAAGTACAAAATGATGAACACCAAACTTTATAGTGGTTAGGTCTGTTTCCCTGCTTTTGAGAATTGTTGGCTATTTTACGTTCCGTTGTGCTAGGCTAAATTTGACTTTGGGTAGGACAGACACACAAACATCTTCCACAAACCTGACAGTATCCCTATACTGACTTCCCCCTCTATTTCATTCCACATCGCTCCACACACAGTATACCATAGCTACCCACCCTTCCTGGAAGAAGCTTTCTGAAAACCGTTTTAGGAATCTGTAGCAATACATCAATGGGAATATACAAAGCTGAGTAAACGTGGTCGAGGTTCTGGGGCCACCTGTCGGAAAACCACTCATCACTTGGGCTGTTCTTTGTACTGTTCCCTGAGGGCGCCCAAGTCCGTCGCCCTCCAGACGTGTAGAGCCGTCCCGGCAGACAGGAACAGGAAGAAGAGGAAGGCAGTGGGGAATCCCACCCAGTCCACTAGGCTCCCGGCCAGGGCACCAAACAGCAGCTTCCCCAGCACCTCCAGAGTGGCCAGGAAACTGTAGTGGGTGGCCTGTAGCGAGAGGAGGGGGGGGAATGATGACATAATCCCTCTGTATTTTGCTGGATTAACCGCAACAATCTTCTGGGAGACACAAAGGGAGAGGCAGTAGACATATTAACAGAAAAGACATACTGCAGGTAAATGGGAGAGAGGGAGCGGGGCAGCTGGGGAACGGAGTCTGAAGTTAGTTCCGTTAAACTCCATATCTACAGGGATATCTTTGATTATTTGATTATCGTTTTAGTTTGGGTGTTGAAAGGGAGAGACGTGGTTCATTCGCTGTGCATTAGGCACCATGAAACATAGCCCCGGTGTGCAAAAGAGTAACTTAACCAACTACCTGAATTAGACAAATGTCACTGGCGACAAGACAAGCAACCTGCAAATGAGCCATTTCCCAGGGATCTTTGCTGCGTCTCGGTATTGAGTGCAGGGCTGAGCCGGGTTCACACAGCCTGTAGACCCGAGTTAAGTGAGGTGCTTTTATTCGGGCTAACTTGTTAACAGGATTCTGTTTCCCTCTCCTGGGCCCTTGACAGGCACTCACAGCATCAGCGTTCGGTCACTGGATATGACCTTAACAAACACAGGTAGAGCTCTATATGTGTCATGAGGGCATTTCACACTGGATATGACCTTAACAAACACAGGTAGAGCTCTATATGTGTCATGAGGGCATTTCACACTGGATATGACCTTAACAAACACAGGTAGAGCTCTATATGTGTCATGAGGGCATTTCACACTGGATATGACCTTAACAAACACAGGTAGAGCTCTATATGTGTCATGAGAACATTTCACACTGGATATGACCTTAACAAACACAGGTAGAGCTCTATATGTGTCATGAGAACATTTCAAATTAACCCCCAAGGTTATCACCTGTCTTTATAACCAAAGATTTGTGATTAGCTTTGTTTCATTGGTTTTGTGAGATGAATTGCTCAGACACGGCCTGGTATATTTCCAGGTGTAGACCAGACACAGCCTGGTATATTCCCAAGCGTAGCCCAGACACACCCTGGTATATTCTCTGTATATTCCCGAGTGTAGCCCAGACACAGCCTGGTATATTCTCTGTATATTCCCGAGTGTAGCCCCGACACAGCCTGGTATATTCTGGGGTGTAGCCCAGGACCAAAGAAGTTGTGCGAATGAAGAGAGGGAAACTTGGCAACGGGAAAATAGAGGAAAAGGAACACAGGGAGGGTTAAAATAGAAGCTGGTCAGTCCCGTCCGGCAGGCTAACGGTCCTGCGTGTTGACACCTACGGAGAAGATCCGGCTCATTGAATGAGTGCTTTAATGAGGACAACCGTGGGGAGAACGGAGCAGGAGCAGAATGGGGCAGGTAAGCTGTGCTCTTTGTTGTGTTTGTTCTGAGTCAGGAGATTCTGTTTGGCTCAGATAACACCCCCCCCCCTAAAGGCCTCCAGGGTTCGGGGAGAACCTCGCCTTCTCAGGCTGAAGCTCTCCTCCGACAGGAGGTGCGGTAATCGGATCAGAGTCTCAGTGTCAGTGGCATACCCTCCACGAGACAGCGCCAAACACACGGACGACATGGAGCCTCCCCGTAGCATCTCCACCGTGAGACTGACAGCCACGCGGTCGCCGGCTCTTACCTGCACGCTTTCCTCCGCCCTCTGTGTGCAGTGCATCATGGTCGTGAAGGTAAGCGTGGTGATGAGGCCGCCCAGGAAGTGCTGAACGCTCAGACTCAACACGGCCATACCTGAGGGGCAAACAGAAGTCTGAATACCCGCCTCCAAAGGGGGGGGGGGGGGGGGGGGGCC